>SNQJ01S0087004.1:19409-41375 GCA_010110895.2 Picea sitchensis | reverse complement strand
GTTAATTGCCTAGCCAACAGGTCCCGCACAAATTAACAAACAAAAAAAAAACAATTTCTTTAATGTTATGCAAATGACCCTAAAAAAAATTAAAGATAATGCTAAACAACACAAAGGAGAAAAAATATTCCTTATTTTTATATTATCTTTTAAATGAAACATAACAATCATTAACTTAAAATTCACAAATTTTATAATAAGGCTAGGAGGTTACAAGTTCAAATCCAGAGGGGGGTAGGGACCTCTGTAGACTTTACCAATCAAATAGTTGGGCATGCTTAGAATTTAGACAAACACTAGAAATATATCATTTTTAAAACCACCACAATGACCAACAATATTACATTTAGTGTCAACTACTTTGGCAACATCCGCTTAATGTCAATGTTCATATAGAGCCTTTGAGTTTAACTAGTATGGAGAGGGAGGAAAAAGAGGGTTGTTAGAGAAAGACAGAAACATGGTTATCTATTTACAAGGTTTTTTTAAAAGAACGTGTGTTTCCTCCTAAGAGGTTACAAGTTGAAATCCATAGGGGGTAGGGTATGTATACCTCCATAGACTTTAGTAGTCAATTCACTCTGTGGAGGGGGAGTGTTTCCTCCTAAGAGGCTACAAGTTCAAATCCATAGGGGGTAGGGTATGTATACCTCCATAGACTTTAGTAGTCAAATCACGGAGGGGGTTCCTTCTCTCGCAAACAATGGAGTCTTTGTTAGGTACCAGATCTATTATAATAATAAAAAAACATAAATATTGCAGAAAATATCAACGAAATAGCAAAATGTAGAGAACCACAATACCAAAAATGATATCATTATTGATAGAAAGAAATGTTCACTTGTTCTTTGAGGGGGAAACCTCCAGCAGAGCAACACTCTATTAAAATAATTCTCAAGACAAGGATTTATCATGCCTCCTACTCTTATTTATACTAATTCTATCTTCGAAAGAACATTCTAAGATATTTATAGAAGACAAAAAATTTGTTCGGTATTCTTACATTGACTTGTTCACATTTATTAAATAAGCCTTATTAACCAATGTCGGCCTTTATTACATGGAAAATATATTATTCTACCTACGTGAGAGGTTGGGGAGGTTAGGTCCCTAACATGCCCTCCACCTTTAAGAGAAACCTTGTCCTCAATGCTTGAGATGAGGAAATTGTTGCAGAATGGTGGTCGACTCTGAGATGGCATCTTATGGAGTTGTATCTTTCCACTGAACTAACACTTCCTCGATGGTGCACTGACGAAGACGATGCTTTCATTGGTCCAAGACTACTTGTAGCTGCAACCAAATGAAACTTTCTTCATCCAATTCAGGGAGACCGGTTTAAGTGTGGCACTTAGTTCCAATAACTTTCTTTAAGCATGAGACATGAAAAATATGATGAATCTTAGAATGACTAGGAAAAACTAACTAGTAGGCCACATGCCCCACTCACTTGAGAATTGTATAAGGACTATAAAATTTGGGAGCAAGTTTATGATAGTGTTCAACTTTAAGTGAAGTTTACTTATAAGGTTGCAGACAAAAAAACACATGGTCCCCTTTAGAAAATTGACATTCAAAGTGACCCTGATCTGCTTGTTTCTTCATGCGATTTTGAACCATGACCAATTTTTTTTTGAGGGTACGGAGAATGGCCTCTCAGATTGTAACATTTTTTCCAACCTCATGAACCTTCGAAACACATGATATGTATGAGAGAAACAATGATGGTTTTTATTTGTATACTCCTTCAAAAGGATTCATGTGAGTAGTTGTATGGTAAGATGTGTTATACCACCATTCAACTAGGGGCAACCACTAAGCCCATTGAAGTTTTCTTTCAGATGCAAAACATTGCAAATATGTTTCCAAACACTTGTTGACAACTTCAGTTTCGCCATCAGTCTTGGGATGATAGGCGATGCTGAGACACAATTGAGTTCTCTAGAGAATGAACAATTCTTGCCAAAATTTACTAGTGAAAGTTGGATCTTTGTCAAAGACAATAGAATGAGACATGCCATGAAGTTTGAAGATATTATCCATGAAAATTTGAGCCACTGTGGAGGTGGTGAATGGGTGTTGAAGACAATAGAAGTGAGCATATTTGGAAAGATGATTGACTACCACCATGATGACTAACTTATTTCTTGATTTAGGTAATCCAACAATGAAATCCATAGAAATATCGCTCCAAATAGAAGGGGGAATAGGAAGTGGTTGGAGTCTACCTGGGGATTTTACCATTTTCCCAACTTGCATTGATAAACATCACATTGGACCACAAAGGTGTGAACATCCTATTTCATACCATCCCATAAAAAGGAACGTTTTACCTTTCATTGGTTTTGGTAAACCCTGAATGCCCAGTTGTGGGTGAAGCATCGAGCTCAAAAGCACCCTGGATTTAAGTTATTATTGTTTTCTTAAATACAAACGACCTTCATAGAAAATATCTTCATTGTTCCAAGAGTACCTTGAAGAAAATAGAGAATGGTGTTGCAATTGTTGGACTAGGAGAGAAAGTTTGGGGGTCTTGCAGCCATTACTGGCGAACAAATTGGAGCCAATCTGGTATAATGAAGGAGAGGGAAAATAAGGACCCTTCTTATTCATACTTCATGGAAAGCGCATAAAAAACCACATTTTATTTTCCATTCTTGTAAATGATCTCATAATCATATCCAAATAGCTTGGTCACCCATTTTTATTGCTCCGGGGATGAAATTTGTTGTTCCAAAAAACACTTGAGGCTCTGATGATCAGTCTTAATTTGGAAGCATTTCCTCAATAGAAAATGACACCAAAGATCCATAGCATGCATAATAACCAACATTTCCTTTTCATAGATTAATTGGCCCAAATGTCTCTCTAAAATTTGTTTTCTACTGAAATCCAAAGGCCTGCCATGTTGCATGAGGACTGCCCCAATGCCTTTCCCTGAAGCATCACATTTCAGGAAAACAGTGTTGAGGAAGTTTGAAAGTGCCAGGACACGATTCATACACATAGCCTCTCTCAAGCCATGGAAGGATTGATCAACTACTAGAGTCCAAGTGAAAGCATTATTTTTAAGGAGAACAGTAAGAGGTGCTGAATGTTTTCCATAATTTTGAACAAACTTATGATAATATCCTGTTAAACCCAGAAAACCCTGTAAGATATTAAGATTTTTAGGGCGAGTCCAATCCTTCATAGCTTAAATTTTCGAGGTCCAAAGTCTGAACACGGATCAAGGACTGACATTGGCACAAATCTTAAGAAAGGTATGGCCTATGTAGCATGCATTTTGAGGTCCGCAATTTGCATGCAAATAGAGGCATGATAGTGGCACGAATCCTGAGACAAGTACAACCTCTATGGCATGCATTTAGAGGTCCCCATAGGGCATGAATTTCGAGGTCCACAATCTGCGCGTGAGTCGAGTCCTAACAGTGGCATGTATCCCAAGACATGTATGACCTATGTGGCATGCATTATGAGGTCCACACATGGCATGCATTTCGATGTCCTTGGTCTATATGTGTATCGAGTCTAGACGATGGCATGAATCCTGAGACAGGTACAACCAATGTGGCATGCAAACCGAGGGAGAGAGTCGAGGGGGTCCAGAAGTGACAGTGGTGGAATTGTACACAAGTATAGTCGTTTTTTCACAATTTTTAAAGTCATATTCAATGACACAATCTGTTTTGTAATATGAGAAGAAAACTTTAAGGGCTATGGTTGATCCCATGATTGCTTGGCATGTTTTTCGAGGCAAGGATCCCAGGAGGGGCTCGAAAGTGACAATGATAGAATTTGACGAAATTATAGTCATTTTTGCACAATTTCTCACCATGAATCCACTGGCATAGTCAAAATTTTGATTCGAGCAGCGGATTTTCAAGGATCATGGTTGAAACCCATTTTTGTCATTAATGCATGGCACATTTTTCGAGACAGAGTTGCACATTTCAAAACATGGTCGAGTTTATAGTCAAAAGTTGTATAATTCAGAGACGAACATGTTGGTGCAATGTATGTTGATTTTTTTTCAATCGATTGAGCTCCTTGACAAGAAACCCAATGTAAGTTCCATGCATTTATGGTTTTTTCCTCTTTTTGAAAATTCCAAGAGGATGAATCTATGTTGCATATTCTGGTGATCTTTGAGTGATGGAAAAAGGAAGCAAGATCTGAATTTTTGAAGGAAATTGATTGTTTGAGCCTTGCACACAAACCGAGATGGTGCAGTAAAAGGCCATTTTGACACTTCGATAGAAAGTATCCATGTTTACAGTCAAAAGTCTTAGAATTACAAAACGAGTGTGATGATGATGGAATTTTCCTTATTTATTATGTTGCACGTGTTTTAATGAGGGGTTTAAAATCCATAGAGTTTACCACTAGTGCACATTTGGGGATATTTTCCTTAATGGTAATGTTACCTTAAAATTTGATGTAATTGACATTTTTCTTGAAAATGGAAGTTTCCATGAAACATTGTAAGGGATTTGTAGTCGCTCGATGAGAGTGAGAGGCAGTTGTTTTTTCTAAGCCTTGTTGGCAACGTTGTAATGGGTCTTGTAGGCATTGTTGAGTGATATGTATTGTTTTTCCTAGGCCTATTTTGGAAACTTTTATAGTGAATCTTGTAGCCATTGTTGAGTGAGAGGCATTGTTTTTCCTAATATTTTTTTGGCAATCATTGTAATGGGACTTATAGCCACTATTGAGTGAGAGGCATTACTTTTCCTAGGCCTGTTTTGGAAAAAAACATTGTAATGGGTCTTATACACAGTGTTGAGTGAGAGACATTGTTTTTCCTAGGCATGTTTTGGAAATCATTGTAAACTTGTTGATGAGTGTTTTATAAACTCCTGGAAAGTATGGTATTTATTTGAATTTGTGTTAGGAACCTAACCTCCCTAGCCCCTCACGTAGGTAGAATAATATATTTTCCATGTAATAAAGTCAAATATTAATAAGGCCTAGTAATAAGGAAGAATAAGTCAAATGTAAGAATACCTAATTGTTAGGATATTTAGACACTTAGGAGTTAGTTAAGATCTACTTGGTCTAATGTGTCATTAGGTAAAAGTGTGTTTATTAGTGTGTTTCTTTTTTATGCACTAGTATGCATTTGTAGTTAGGAAATTCGACAGTCACGATATGTTCTCGACATAGAGTGATCTGACGGTTCATATTCTTGTCGATCTTAACGACCATTGATCTGTGGCTTAACACCCGATTGGTACATGATATCTATTTAAAGAGAATGGAGGGTCATTTTCTGATGATCGATTATGAGAAATTCTCTTGTAAAATCTCTCTGTAATCTTTTTCTTTTGCATTAATAAACTTCTCCAAGTGGCCACGTTGACTCGAGCCGTGGAAGTTTCCCCTGTAGGATTTTTACCACGTGAAAACATAGGTGTGTGGATATTTGATATGGTTATGTGAGTGGTTACTGAAGGTGTTCTTCCTCTGTTGGAATACCCATGTTGTATAACAAGGCATCATAGCCTGTTTGAATACCCGCTCCTATTATAGATTGAGATCATGAAGCCGAGGTGCCTCATTTCCATTTTCTATAATTTCCGTACATTTCTAGGCTGAGCTCACTATTCCATTGCGTATGGAGCACTCATTTCAGTCAAGAACATTGTTTGTTTCACTTGAAAAGGTTTATGTTTTCCCAAGATATGACCATTTCAGAAAGATCTGGAGGTATAAAGTCTGAATACACATTTTCTTAAATTTTTGCAGAGTATTATTTTGGTTATATTTCGGTTTTATATTACTTTTTTCCGAGTTTCTACTCTTTTAGATATGCGTATTCTCTTTACCCCACGCCCTGTGCATTCTCGAAAAATCAGAAATAGATAGGAAAAGGTGCATCTTTTGGGTAAGCTAACCGAGATCTAACCCTTGTTGTCATTGAGAAGTGAATTTTTTTTCTTGTGTGATTTTTTTTTCTTTTAGCGCACTATCCAAGGCCTTCTTCCACAAAAACAACAACAACACCCCCATTCCTCTTTCAAAATAATACAATATATTTTGCTAGACCATTTGGTTAAAATTTGTCTTATTAAGTAAGAGGTCTTGAGTTCAAGTCTCTCTTTTGTTACTTTTTTTCTGAAAAAGTTCATGCTAAAATTGTAAAGTGTATTTCACTTCAAGTATAAAAGTGAATCACTATAAGTAGCTTTAATATTTTATTTTAGAGTTATTTATTTTGCATGAAGCAACTTCTTTGTAAAAGTGATCCCCACTTCTCTTTATAAAAGTGGGTCACTTCATAAAGAAACTTACACCACCACGTGATCCCTTGGTTACCGTTTATGCCTTTTTTTAAAACAGCATAACTCTCACATCCAAAGTCTGTTTTCAATGCCGTTTTTTTTTTAAAATTGCCTAAATTTTTGAGATCTTTCCATCCAGAATATCAGTTTCAGTTTTTAAATCCATATTATCTATGGATTTAATATGGCTTCTTCCAGTAATCTTTTGCTTACTAGCACCAACTACTTCCAATGAAAATCTCATATGGAATATTTATTAAGAAGTAAAGGCTTGTACTGAATTACCTTGGGAAAGGAAAAAGAACCCACTGATGATGATACGAAATTCAAATGGGCTAATAGGAGTGACGAAGCACATGGACTAATTAGAATGTCCATCTCTCCTAATTTAAGGTTCCACCTTAAAGAAATTGATGACCCTGAGGAAGCTTGAGAAACGATTGACTCTGTGATTGGTAAACTCAATATTATTCGAGCACAATAGTTAGAAAATCAAATACTGACCTTAAGTCCAAGTGATTTTTATTTCCTTGGAGACTTTCTATCTAAGTTTAAAACACTCGGAATTTTATGTGAAGAATGTGAGATAAAAATGGAGGAAGAGCGTTGCATCTATCCTATTCTTTCTAAGCTAGGTAGTTCATATTTTGTTTTTGTATCTACCTTTTATTCCATGAGAGAGGCTCTTGGGAAATCTTATCAAAAACCCACTATTGAGTCCTTTTGTGTTGCTTTGATTAGAGAGGAATATAAGCTTGTACAACTTGGAGTGATCAACACTGCAGGTACCTCCAACAAAGCCTTAGTTGCCCAGCAGAAAGATAAACCCAAGTATCTCAAGAAACAACATCCTCGCTACAACAACAAGCAACATAAGGGTCTCATACCTGCTTAGTCAACTTCAGCTCCTAATGGTGACAAAGGAGAAAAATATAAAAATAATAAGACTGACAGACATTGCAACTTTTGTGATAAAGATGGTCATGATGAGTCCAAATGTTTCAAGAAGATGGCAGTTTTAGAAACAACGATGAAGAAGCACAACATCAGTATTGATTCTACTTCTTCTTCTTCTTCTCATGGACATGCACTTTCCGCTTCTGGTTTCTCCTTCAATATAACTTCTACTTATTCTTCTGATGTGTGGCTTATTTATTCTGGAGCATCTTATCATATGGCTAAGGATAAAGATACATTTTCTTCTCTAAATGAATGTAACACCAAGAAAATATTTGTTGGTGATGATAGATCTCTAAGTATTGTAGGATTTGGAACAGTTCAAGTAGATAATGGTCATTTCAATGATGTATTATGTGTTCCAATTATTTCTTGTAACCTTCTATCAATATATCAAATCACTCATTCAAGTGAAGGTAAAACCGTAGATTTTTCACCTCACCAAGTTGTAATCAAGGATCTAAAAGATCCTAAGCATGTTCTTGCAACTGGAATTGTTGATGATATTAAGAGGTTGTACAAGTTTGACAAGTTTGGGTCCACATATTTTTCATCAGTTTTTGTTTCTCATAGAGATCACTTGAGCAAACTTTGGAATGAGCAGTTTGGTCATCTAAATTATCGCTCATTGCAACAACTATGTAATCAACAAATGGTGACTAGTATTCCTCCTGTTTCATGTAGAGATGGTGTTTGTGCTGATTGTGTTATCGACAAACATCATCGGGACAGTTTTGAAAAACGTGCCTCTTGGCACACCTCGGGCCCTTTGCAGCTTGTTCACAGTGATTTGTGTGGTCCAATTTCTTCTCCTTTTTTTTTCTAGGTGCAATTATTTCTTAAATTTCATTGATTATTTTTCCAAACGTACTTGGGTTTACTTCTTAAAACTTAAGAGAGAAGTTTTTGACAAGTTTTTGGCCTACAAGGCCCTTATAGAAAATTAATCTGGACATCAAATTCAAAAGTTAAGAACAGATAATGGAGACGAATATCTGAAAAATAATTTTACAAGTTACTACACTACACAGGGCATCCAAATGCAAGACATTGTTCCATATACACCACAACAAGATGGCTAATTGTATGATCCAATCTAAGGGATTAGGTCTAAAGTATTGGGTGGAAGAAATCAACTGTGCAAATTACATAGTCAATCACACTCCCACAAAGGCTCTTAAAAATATAACATTGGAAGAAGCTTTGAATAAAATTAAACCAAATGTAAGTCACTTCCATGTATTTGGTAGTATAGCATGGGCTCACATTCCTGATGAGAAAATGAAATCATTGCAGCCTAAAAGTGAGAAGTGTATATTTGTTGGTTAGTCTGAAGATTTCAAAGGTTATAGACTTCTTCAACCACATTGTAATGAAATTATTATTATAAGAGATGTTAAATTTGATGAAAATCTCTTGGCCTACGAGCCTAATTTGATGATTGTGCCTTCTTCGGCCTCCAACCATCTTCGACGTTTGTGCCTTCTTCTGTTCCTATTATAGTTTCTTCTTTTGATGATGTCAGTCAGGATGAAAATCCACCTCCACCTGATCACCTTCCTCTAGATGAGTCCTTTAAACCTGAACCAACACCAATTCCATCGCTTCCTAGATGGGTCTGTTCAACACGAGAAGCAATTTGTGGTCTTGTTAGTGATCCTTCATATCAGCGTCGAACACGTTCATAGTTCTAGTGAGCCTCTTCTCTTTTGGATCAAGTTTCAGAGACTCATGATCCAAAGACATTTGTAGAAGCTTCAGGTCATCCAGATTGGGATACATCAATGAATGAAGAGTATTGTTCTTTAATGGCAAACGATACTTGGGATCTTGTACCTCTTCCAAAAGGAAGAAAACATGTCATATGTAAATGGGTCTACATAACTAATTATGCATGAGATGGAAGTGTTGAAAGACACAAGGATTCATTAGTTGCCAAAGGATTTTCCCAAGTTGAAGTAATTGACTATAATGAAACCTTTTCCCATGTAGCCAAAATTAATTCCATCTACCTTGTTCTTGCACTTGCTGCCTCACATAAATGGGAGGTCCATCAGATGGATGTTAAATCTGCCTTCTTGCATGGAGATTTGCAAGAAGAAATCTACATGGAACAACCTCCTGGCTATGTCCAAAATGACTCTAGCCTTGTTTGTCGCCTTAATAAATATATTTATGATCTTAAGAAAGCTCCTCAATCTTGGTATGCCAAAATAGACAACTTTATTATTGACACCAAATTCTCTAGATGCCATTGTGATCCTAATGTCTATATCAAGAAAGTAGGAATCCATCTCATAATCCTTGTCCTTTATGTTGATGACCTTATCCTTAGATATTATTTTCGGGATTAACTGCGTAGTGTAAGTCATTAATCTATGACCCATATCCATGAGTATTAGTCACAACTGACCAATAATTCTCATGGTTTGAATAGTCCACTTAGCACTCATTGCATCGGGTGATGCTCACAGGGGTGAAGAAATGGGATTAAAACCAACGAAATGAATCACATAGCATCAACCATCACTTACGGGGCTTGCACCCGGTAACCAGGACTTCCCAGGTGGTCACCCATCCCAAGATGCCTCTGGCTCAAGCGCGCTTAACTGTGGAGTTTTCCCCACAATCAATATCTAATATATTTCATTGCGGAAGCCCCTATATGCTTAAATAATAAGACCTTATCCTTACTGGTAGTGACTCAAAACTTTTAAACCATGTGAAAACCAGCCTTAAGAAGAAATTTGAAATGACATAATTAGAATTTTTTCACTATTTCCTTGGCCTCCAAGTTTTGCAAACCAATGAAGGAATTTTTCTTTCCGAGTCTAAGTATGCTTGTAACCTTCTTTGTCGCTTTCACATGGATGATTGTAAACCAGCTCCTTCTCCCTTCCAATCTGGAGTCAAGCTTACTTCCACCTGTACTTCCCCTGAAGTTGATGCCACCCTGTATCGTCAGTTAGTTGGTAGCCTCTTATACTTGACTCATACTCGTCCTGATCTTTCCTTTGTTGTTGGTCTTGTTGCCCGGTATATGAAAACACCCCATGAAATCCATTGGAAAGAAGCTAAAAGGATACTTCACTATATTTGTGGTACAATTCAGTTCGAGATACATTATAGTTCAGGAGGGACTCCTTTATTGGTTGGTTTCACTGATTTAGATTGGGTTGGTGACCCTGATGATCGAAATTCTACTGTAGGTTATGTTTTCAGCCTTGGTTCAGGACCTGTCACTTGGCCCTGTAAGAAACCACAGGCTATTTCACTTTCTTCAACAAAAGCAAAGTACCGAGCAACAATAAATGCAGGTAAGGAAGCCTTTTGGCTTCAACAGATCCTTTTAGAGTTTGGATTCCAGCAGCAACATCCGAATAGCCTTTGGTGCAACAATTAGAGTGCCATCAAGCTCATCAAAGACCTAGTTCAACATCAACGTAGAAAACACATCGAGCTACACATGCACTTCATCATAAATCTCATTCATGATCAAGTTATTGAAGTGATCTTTTTCCCTACAGAAGATCAAGTTGCTGACATTTTCACAAAGTCTCTTACAGAAGCGAAGTTTTCCAAACTTTGATCTATGTTAGGAATTTAGGAAGTTGTCATTAAGGGGGGATAGACTCTAATGCCTCCTTCCTTATCCTATCGTGTCACCATTGTAAATCCTTCAATCCTATCTCAAGTTGTTCTTAAGGGGGGATGTTAAGATATTTAGACACTTAGGACTTAGTTAAGATCTACTTGGTCTAATGTGTCATTATAAAACTGTATTTCTTAGTGTGTTTCTTTAGTATGCACTAGTATGCATTTGTAGTTAGGAAATCCGACGATCACGATATGTTCCCGACATAGAGTGATCCAACGGTTCATATTCTACTCGATATTAATTACCATTGATTCATGGATTGACACCTGATTAGTCCATGATATCTATTTAAATATCATGGAGGGTCATTTGACAATGATCGATTGTTGGATATTCTCTTGTAAAATCTCTCTATAATATTTTTTCTTTTGCATTAATAAACTGCTCCAAGTGGTCACATTGGTTGGGGCCATGGATGTTTCCCCGTAGGGGTTTTACCACGTGAAAACATCGATGTGTTGATATATGATCTTTTTATGTGAGTGGTTACTAAAGGTGTTTGTCCTTTGTTGGAATACCTATGTTGTCAAACACTAATAGAATATTTTGCTTCTAGAAGATATTCCTCTAGATCGTTGTTTTGGTAGATATATTTAGTATAAATAGTAATTGAGGGTATGAGAAGTTTTGTATTGAGAATTATTGTAATAGAGCACTGCTCTGCTGGAGGTTTCCCCCTTGAAGAGACAAGTGAACATTGTTTCCTATCAATAAAGGTATTGTTTTGGTGTTATTGTTTCATCTATTGTGTTGTTCCACTCTTATTCTCTGCAATATTTATGTTTTCAGCTATTATAATAGATTTGATACCTTACAGGTGCTATCCAAGGTCCAGGTGGTTGACCAAACTCTTACAGTTCATGAGGCTATTCTCCGCAACCTCATAGAAAATTTGGTCATGGATCAGAATCACATGAAGCAACAAGCAGATCAAGGTCGCTCTGAATGTCAATTTGTTGAAGGAGACTAGGTGCTTCTTAGATTGCAACCTTATAATAAGACTTCACTCAAGGATGAACATTGTTAGAAACTAGTGCCCAAATTTTATGGTCCTTATATAGTTCTCAAGTGTGTGGGACAGGTGGCCTATCAATTAGATTTGCCTCCTATTTTTCATGTCTCTTGCTTAAAGAAGGTGATTGGAACTAAGTTCCAAAATCAAACCATCCTTCCTGAGTTGGATGAAGAAGGATTCATTTGGTTATATCCACAAGTATTCTTGTACCAGCGTGAGTGTCGTCTCTATCAGTGCACCATCAAGGAAGTGTTAGTACAATGGAAAGATACAACTCCAACAGATTCCACCTGGCAACCAGCTACCATTCTGAAGAAATTTCCTCATCTCAAGCCTTGAGGACAAGGATGTTTTTTAAGGGGGAGGTAATGTTAGGGACCTAACCTCCCTAACCCATCATGTAGGTAGATTAATATATTTTCCATGTAATAAAGGCCAATATTAATAAGGCCTAGTAATAAGGAAAAATAAGTAAAATGTAAGAAGACCTAATATAAGCTTTCGTTTCTAGAAGATCTTCATCTAGATTATTATTTTGGTAGATAGATGTAGTATAAATAGGAGTCAAGGGTATAATAATTTTTGTATTGAGAATTATTGTAATAGAGAGTTTCTCCGTTGGAGGTTTCCCCTCGAAGAGGAAAGTGAACATTCTTTCCTATCTGTTAGCGCTGCCATTTTTCCTTCAGTTAGGGTCATTTTTAGTCGAGTCATAGCCTGTATGTCAAGGTACATAAGATTAGGTTCTTAAAAACATAAGGGTTGAAATCAACAAGTGGTCGGTTGGCCAATGGAAACGAGAAGGGATGTCAGAGTCTAACTTTGTGTAAATGGTACGAGTATGTTGTTCCGAGAGAGTCGGGTCCTATTAAAAGGGAGTCTCTACGTGCCCCAGGTCAAGTCAAGTAGTTAATAGAAGTCACGTCAGAAAGTGCAGTAACCATTATCATCTCATTATGAAGGCTGGGAGAATGAAAAATCGCGACATTCGTATCATGTATGCCCTACAGCCCTTATTGTCGGTACTTTACACGCAGGGATGTGCTATGGAAAATCTGCAGTTCGATTCAAAACATCCAGTCACCATGAATTCAGATTTCATTGGCACGATTCCTCCTTTTACCCCATCTATTATAAATTCTAGATTCTCTGCACCCATTGTATTCGCGAAATCAGGTTCATGCACTATTTGTAGTTTTTCTCGCAAGCCCAGGTTGATCGAATTTGCCGCCTTGGGCATTTGCCAAATCCACCACACGCAAGATAAATACTCATCGGCCATGGAAACATCCCAAAACATAAGAAAGGGCACGCGAAGTGGTATAATCTCCAGGCCCAAGCCCCAAAGCGATTGGGATCTGTTCTCACTCACAACAGGCATCCCCAAGGATCTTAAGGGGGTTTTCCTTTCACCCACAAAAATGATGATATCACACCGCGTGGAAGCCGGAGTGGAAGGACCTACGTAGGAAGGAATAACATTAGAAGCCCTGTCTCCCAAACAATAGATACATCGAATAAGGGGAAGGCCAAGGAAGAACATGAAGCTGAGGAAACCCGAGTCCCAAATGAGCCACGCACAAGATCAGTTCCTAAAGAATTACTTATGCACATCGTTCGACTAGAACCTGTTGAAGATACAAGCCAAGAAAGTGGGAGAAAAACAAGGAGGATGGAAATCGTGGGTAAAAATGGTTAAGATCCATCTCAGCAGCTGAAACAGGTGAAACTAGCTATCGCCAAACTTTACCAGGAAAATAGGGAGCCAAGACAATAGCTAGCGACAAAGACCATTGAAGTGTCAGCAACGTAAGGCTGCGAAGGAAATGTGACATGACATGGCTCAAAAGATAGCTTAGAGAGGCACAGGATACAATCATACATCTGTGCGAAGAACATAGGCTGTCATAAGAAAGGTATGCAAAGAATTTAAGAGAATCTGAAGCGACTGAGGAGAAAGCCCGCGTAGCTCTCGCCAACGAACAAAAGAAACAAGATTAACTGAGTTCGTTCTCATATCCTCAAACAAGGATAAAATGTTGACATTTTTGAAGGACGCATTTCCCTAAAACATTTTTTCATTTGATAATGGCCATGACAGTCAGCAGCCACTTGCCGTGCACACTCCCCAGCGAACAAGTGCATGACAGAAACCAAATTCGTTACAGTAGATGGAAGGAATCTGACAAACACTTGTTAGTTCAGATATATGATCAAAGGAAAGCATTGACACATCACTCTCTCATGATGAGACCCGATCGATGACTGAAATCCCCGTGGCAGAATACAAGAAGTCATGATGCAGGCAGATGTTTTTGTTGTCTATTTTTGGAAAATCGTCATGCGAAGAGTCATTTAATGCAGATCAGTCAGTTTTCTAGTTTTTAGAGATATTAGTTAGAAGAGAAGGGTATCCCAAGAGGAACCCTTTCCTATATATTAGATCTTTTTGATGTAAGACAGGTTGGTTGGAAAACTTGTGTAGACAATGTCTATTGAATTTAGTTTGAGCTCGATCGAAATTTAATGCAAAAGTCCTGAAGCTTTGATGAAAAGATTCTAATTGTAGCAGTTGGATGTATTGTTTCCTTTTTTTTTGTACGTATTTCTTGTATTCTCTATTCATATCTATTTATGTCTAAATAGGAATGTATTTTTGAACCTAGGATTCATTGTGTAGTGCCTTAGGATTTGTGCCATTTAGACAAACCGTTTTCCTCTAAGTTAACTCTGAATTCATCCTTAGTGGTGCTCTGAGTTGCTTCATGTGTTTTTCTCCCACCACACACTACAATTTTAAAATGAAGACTGTTTCTCTCTTATCCTTTATCCTCTCAAGTTCAGTCACTAATTCATTTGTTTCTATCAGTTTCTCAAACCGACTCCATAGCCCAAGGTTTTACTCTCTTGCACCAATATAACCAGAACTTATTATTTCAAGGCATTAAATATAGCCGATAGCTTAGAGCCATATCCTGTACTGAGACAAAGTCTCTCGAGAGAGCCCTATCTAGGTCCAAAAGGCTAGTTTTGGATCTCAAAGTTGGTTGAAATAGTTATCTATGTCATCTGTTTATTAGCCGAACAAATTTATAGAGAGATAACATTCTAGCTCTATTTATGGGGATGAAATTGAATATATTTTCCCTTGGAGAACGACTAACGTTGTAGTTTGACCCTTGAGGGTAATAGAGGGACAAACATTTGTACTATCTGAGACCTTTACCTTGGTGACTCCAGTAAAAAATACTAGTAGCACCAAGTAGCGTGATTCAGGAATCCTGGCTTCGAAAACGATCTATACCAGAGAAAATCATGATCCAAACCCTATAGAGCATGTGTGTGATCCCGAGAAAATTATGTGCAGAACCAGGGAGCAAGCACTAGACTCGTTTTATTACCTGGATAGAAGTCTATCCTTACCCAAAAACTGTGCGCAAAGCATTGACGACCTTGAGTTTGACGCATTGTTTGAGCAAACCCTGTTCAAGTATAAGTCGGAAACCATCTTGGAGGAAATAGTTTTTGACCAAAAGAGATTTCAAACTTTGATACCTAATAATATCCCCCAAATCCCTAACCTGCCTAGAGCCATGGCCGCCAGATTCTCCCCCCTCATTCTACTAGCCCAACTACATGATTTTCCCCAAAATTACAGCTAGAGGATTAATCTCTATGATGCTGAAGGGGACGTTTCAGCCCAAAAACATCTAGATTGGTTCAACGATTTCGTTGATCTAGAAGAGGTAGATTATGTAGATGCGAAAATGAGGTTGTTCGCATAGATTTTTGCGGGGGAGGTGAGGAAGTGGCTCAAATCCCTACGACTAGAAAGCATTCGAGACTTTGCCGCATTCGAAGCGGCCTTCATTACTATATGGGGAGAAAAGAAGAACCCCTTGCAGTTGTTGACGCAGTATAATATTATGAAGAGGGTGTCAAACAAAATAGTGCAAGAATTCTTAGCCCGTTTCATGAGGGTTTATAAATCAATCCCTGCAGAAGTTCAGCCAACCGCTGGAGCCGCACAATTGCGATATGCAGACTCTTTCGACAACGATTTCGCCCTGTTGTTGAGAGAAAGAAGATCAACATATTTAGATGCAATGATGAGCGATAAGATCGAAGTCGAAGTAAAAATGATGGCAACGGGGAAATTCAAACAGAGATTCAACAGGGGTGATAAGAGACCCCAAGGGGATCCGCAACCATCAACGTCGAGGTCCACAAATGACAAATTCGACTTAATGATGAGGACCATGGAGAAACTAATGGAAAAAATGTCTCTTTGAAATAGACCCGCTGCTCGAGAACAACATGACCCCCAGCCTAGAAATCAGAACCTCAGAAGGGGCCAAGTTCCTCAAGTCAGACAAAGGGAGCAGAGAGACCAAGGCAACCAACAGACAAGGCCTCCATTCCAGAACAATTACACGGATGAATATTTTGATCAGATGTTCAAAGAGAAAATGCATTGTTGTGATGACAAGAACCCGCACGTGTTTTTAACAAAGAGCGAACATGATTGATACATGAGAAAAAATGATGGTTTTATGCTAGAGACATATGATGAATTGTTTGGGGAAGTAGATGATGCACTGTCCTAGGAAACTGAAGAGTTCAAGAAGGGTTACCAGAACACCATCATGGAGTTTCAGAAGAAATGTAACCTTAGGAACAAGGAGGTGCACACTGAACCTCAATGGACAAACTCCATAAGAAAATCTCCTGCGGACACCCCTTCTACAAACCGAATGTGGCTGGACAACACGACTAAGGATGTGACTGAAGAACCAAAGTCAAAAGAGGAGGCCCCGAGGAAAATGCTGGAAACAATCTGAGAAGTGGGTGGAAAAGAGGTAGAGAAGGCTTGTCCTCCTTTTAACTTTGAGCATGAAATGGTCAAGATCAAAATATCTGTCCCTTTCAACAAACTTATCAGAAAGGGTGAATATCAGGAGAAAATTATCAAAATGCTTAAAATGGGCCAAACTCCCGATACTTTGAATGTCCAAGACGATCACACTGCTATTTTGTTTGGTCTGCGCGTCGAGGAGAAAAGTGATACCGAGGACGTACCTTCATTCTATGTCAGTCTAAAGGTTCATGACATGACCCTGCATAATGCCATGTTGGATTCAGGCGCATCAGACAACCTCATGCCAAAGGTGATCATGGAAAAATTGGGTTTGGACATCACCAGGCCCTATAAGGACCTTTTCTCTTTTGATTCTAGGAAATTCAAGTTACTGGGTCTTATCAAAGACTTAGTCATGTCATTGGCCCAAATTCCTTCGAAGAACATGGTTATGGATGTGGTCATGGCAGACATACCCCCTAAGTTTGGCATGTTGTTGTCCAGGTTGTAGGCTGCAAATTTAAAAGGGACCCTACAAATGGACATGTCATACACCACGACTCTTATCTTTGGCCAGGACAGACGGTTCTATAGAGAAGTGTTGCTGAAATACATGGTAAGTAGAAAGACACAGCCAAATAACCACCCTATATACTCCATCGACACTGAGGTTGGTTCCTCTATATTCTTCAATGACCTGAGCCTTGAAGAGGAAGAGCCGACAACCATCACGAAAATCGATGAGGAGACCACACGACAAGCAACAGAGTGTGCCAACCCAAAAGACTACGTGAAAAATGAGATATGGAGCATGAGTTTAGATGGTGTTTTCAATAAGGAAGGAGTAGGTGTTGGCGTATGGATAATCCCCCCCGAGGTGGGCACAAAGTTGTGCTCATACAAGATCACATTCGAATGCACAAAAAACATGGCCGAGTATGAGGCACCGACTCTGGGCCTGAAGGTGCTGAAAGAATTAGGCACATAGAGGATAGAAATGTGCAGAGACTCCGAACTGGTCATAAACTAGGTCAAAGGCATATATTAGGAAAAACACCCCATGTTGAGAGCATACAGAAACTTGGCATTGGACCTCCTTGAGAAATTCTCGGAGTATAATCTGTCAGTTATCCCGAGAAAGAAAGAACAGATCATTGATCATTGGCCACCTCGGCCTCGGCTTTAAAAGTCCCCATATTCCCTAAAAAAAAATATGATATCGAAGTTAGACACAGGCCAATAGTGCCTGATAATATCAAATATTGGTAGGTGTTTGAGGACGACAAATAGGTGGAGATATTTCTTCGAATGAGTGACGAGTTAGCTAATATAAACATTGATGATGAGTGTTGTTGTGACAAAGACGAGAGCGCAGATGCACGCAGTGATGAAGCCCCTTTCCAGAACCAAATAGCAAGAAGGGACATAGTACAATTGAAGAACAACATCATCCCAAAGGGGCTAGTCCCGTTGGAAAATCTGTTTGACAAAAACGACGTGGCTAGAAATCCCAAGATCATTGTGAATGATGAGGATGTCGAAGAATGAAACATCGGGACCAAGGAAAACCCAAAAATAATCAAATTGTCGAAAACACTCAGTCCAGAGGTCAAACAAGACTACATCAAGCTCATGAAGGATTTCCCCAATTGATTTGCATGGAACTATGACGACTTGAAGGTGTATGACACTAAAGTAATTCAACATGTCATCCCTCTCAAAGATGACCAGAATCCTTTCAAACAAAAGTTGAGATGGATAAGTCCCCTGCTACTGCCACTGATAAAAAAGGGGGTAAAGAAACTATTCGAAGCTAAGACTATTGCTTCTTTAAGATTCTCGAAATGGGTAGCTAATTTGGTACCTGTAAGAAAGAAGAGCGGCATAATAAGATTGTGTGTGGAATTTTTAAACTTGAACAAAGTGTCCCTAAAGGACCACTACCCTCTCCCTAAAATGGACTATATCCTACAAAAGGTGGTGGGGTCCCATAACATGTCATGCTGGACGATTTTTCAAGGTATAATCAAATCATGGTCCACCTAGATGACAGAGAAAATACGACCTATACGACTCCATGGGGGACGTTCATGTATGCCAAGATGCCTTTTGGCCTGATGAACGCCGGAGCTACTTTCTAGAGAGAAATAGACATCGCGTTTGTTGATGAAAAAGACAAGTTTATTGTGATCTATCGGGATGAAATCATAGTATACTCTGACTCCAACGAGCAACACCTCAGGCATATGAAAAGGGTTTTCTAGAAGTGCAGGAAGTTCAACATATCGTTAAATTCGAAGAAATCACATTTCAGGATGGAAGAACGGAAGTTGTTGGGGCACATTATCTCGAAAGAGGGAATTAAGGTAGACCCCAACAGGGTTGAAGGAATATTAAAAATTGGCACTCCGCGCAATAAGAAGGAAGTGCAATCCTTCCTAGGAAAGGTGAACTTCTTGAGAAGATTCATCCCGAACTTAGAAGAAATTATAAAACATATCACCTGGATGCTCAGAAAGGGAAACAAAATCAAGTGGAACTCGGAAGCCAAGAAATCATTTGAAGATATCAAAGTTGCGCTGACTAAAGCCCCTATGTTGGCCAGCCCAGACTTCACGAAAGACTTCATCTTGTTTTTGTTCACCTCAGAGCATACCATCGCCAATGTGTTGTTGCAGAAAGACGATCAGAACTTTGAGAAACCCATAGCTTATTTCAGCAGGACGCTCAAGGATTCCCCACTAAGGTACGACATCATGGAGAAACAAGCATACACATTAGGGTAGGCACTAAAGGAGTTCAGGACATACATATTACATTCCCATGTTATTGCGTACGTGCCCAACAACTCAGTCAAGGAAATCATGGCTTATCCCAACCCCGAGGGAAGAAGAGGTAAGTGTATAGCAGTTAGGGCCTCACTAAGTTGATGGTGCAAGCAAACTGTGACACTGTGGGGATCAACTTCATCGTTAATCTCTCAGAACGTTTTTAGGAATAATAAATTGCGCAAGTGTCTCAGAAGTTCATCAATTCGCCATGGTATATAGACATCAGCTATGTGTTGAGAAATCTACAGGCCCCTCCGGGTTTAAGTAAGACCAAGGCTAGAATCTTGAATCTCAAAGCGGTTAGGTTTTGCGTCTTGGATAACTCAATCTACTCGAAATATCTTGGGGGAATCTTGCTGAGTTGTTTGTTGGAAGATGATGCGAAGCGAGCCATAGAATAATTTCACAAAGGCGATTATGGAGGGCACCACTACTAGAAAACCACCGTGCACAAAATCTTGAGAGTGGGTTACTATTGGCCTACAATCTTCGTAGACGTATACAAATAAGTCTCTAGCTTCCACAAGTGTCAGATTCTTGACAGGAAAAGGAAGCTACAGTCCCTGCCACTAAAGACGATCTCAGTTGAAGTACCTTTCATGAAGTGGGGTGATGATTTCATAGGGGAAATAAATCTTCCATCCTCAGCGCAACACAAATGGATACTCACGGCCACAGACTACTTAACGAAATGGATAGAAGTGGTCCCCACGAAGCAGGATACGAACACAGTCATCATCCAATTTCTGGAGACAAATATCTTTTCGAGATATGGATGCCATATCAAGATCATAACATACAACGCGTTCTCATTCAAATCCAAAAAGATGGAGAAGTTATGTCAGAATTACAATATAACCATGGGACACTCCACACCCACAAGGAAATGGGCTGGTTGAATCTTCGAACAAAATCTTGACCAGGATCATCAAAAGGCTCCTACAAGAAAACAAGAAGGCCTGGCATAAAATCTTATTTACATGCTATGGTGATGTTATCGCACAGTTTGTAGACACAAGAAAGGCTAAGGAGTAGTAGGTCAAACTGGCGAAATAGGAACCTTCCCCACCCAATGTCACCACAATGGGGAGGTTCTTTCTATTTAGGGAGGCTAGGCCTAGGGGAGACGTCCCCGGTAACCTGGGGTTTTGAAAGGGAAAAGGCTAACAACACAAAGACGAATTTCCCCTTCACATATTACCACCAATCAGATAGTGTCGGCTAAACAACCAATAATAGAGAATAACCAAAGAAAAGAAGAGCACCTGCTTGAGACAACACAACAAGGAAACTAATACACGCAATCTTGGTTAATACCTCATATAAATCAGTGACTATCTTATATTCAATATGAGCAATTTGAAAGTAAATGTTGACGAAGTCAATGTTTACAACATAGCAATGGCATTAATATCACTTCATCAATAAATACATGAATGAAACAACATTCAATATAACAGATAACTTCTTAACTCAATTAATTCTTTCAACTACCATTCAATTACTCAAAAGTTAAAACGTTGCTGCAATAAAGATGAAATATTCAATGATGACGTCAACAAATTAGGGTTAGTAAGTTACTCTAGGCTAGGGTTAGTGTAGTTAGGGTTTCAATTTCAAGAGGTTTGAGAGTGTTTGGATCCAATTCTACTTCAACACTGGAGGTCTTAGATCAATGCCTTAGGGTTAATGGAGTCATAGGTGAAGAACGCAAAAGTTGAAGGAGATGAGATTTTAAAGGACTAGAGGGATGAGTTTTGAAGTGCTGCTAAAGAAGGGCTCCAAAATCATAACCCTAGGGGAGAGAGGCTCACTTCAATGTTACTAAAAAAAGGCCTCGTGCTCTCTCCTCCTTCCCGAAAAATAACTAGCTCACTGAAAAGCAAAGTCAAGACAAGAGGGTTTAAAGAGGGAGAGTGTTGCTAAAGCAAGGCTCTTTCATCAAACCCTAAAAGAAAATAGCCCTAGGTGTAGATAACCTAGGCCTGGGATGTCCTCTTCCTCTTGAAGTCAAAAGTTACGGCTAGCTTAAGGGAAGAAGAAAAAGGAGTGTAGATATGGCTAGGCTCTCTTCTTCTTCTAAGATGGCTAAAAGTTTTTCTATCAAGGGACATGACACAACGACCTACTTGTGTGTTTGTCCCCTAGATTTTTTATTTAGCAATATTTATAAATATATGTAAGAAATTAAAATACAACCATTCAATCAAGAAGTTTTGGAGAAAAATACTTACAAATCATCAAGAAAATAATCATGCAAACCCTAGTTGTAACACCTTCCTTCAAGAAAAACACCATAGAATGCCAAAAATATCTTCCTTCAACAAGTGCGCCTTCCTCAAATCAGCCAATAACCCAAATGG
>SNQJ01S0087003.1:37472-58635 GCA_010110895.2 Picea sitchensis | reverse complement strand
TTGTATTGAGCCTTTAGCCGGTTCTCGCTTTGCATTATAAACTGTTGCCTAAGCAGTTTGCATCCTCAACCAAGCAGAGCCTTGTTTTTATCCTTCACAATTTGACACCCTATACCCTGGAGGGAACATCACCCCGAGTTTCCATCTCCCGCATGGATTTCCTTGCATTGAGCATAGGTATGTTCCATTGCTGGAACTAGTTTTTCTTACTTGCGACACTCATTCCCTCCTCTGTATCATAGAATTCATTTGTTATGAAAAACAAACAAGACGGGCGAGAAGGGAATATTGTATTGTAATTGGCAGCAGTCATGTCGCCTTTGAACAGAGAACAAAGTTATTGAGCCTTTGTGTCATCATAATTTTAGGTTTAGCATGGCCTTAGGAAGCTGACCTCGCTACAGATTTTTCTCTACCGACTAGTTACTTTTCCAGTCCATATAGAGAACGTTATTGATGCCTCCTGCATATAATTGTCACATCACTGATTCTATGTTGCCGGAGTCCACCATATGTCTCATGCTCTTGTTCAAAGGAAGTCTATCAACCTGTGTCAGCCACTCCTCAGAAATCTTGACTTTGCATGTCGGCCATACCCTCAGTTTTTCTTAGAATCACATGATACTTTGGTCTTATCAGACACCCTGGCCCTACTTTCATCATTGGTAGGTCACCTTGAACCCATAAATCGACATTTCATCATTGGTCGTTGACTGGGTGGTTTCCCTTGTGTTCGATGGCAAGACATATATTCACACTTTGGGATTCGTGCAGTGTCTTGGATGCCATTAGCCTTATTGGTGGTTTCCTCGCCTTTGTCAACAGTTTTTCATCATTGGCTACTATTCAGAGGGTCATTTTCGTGTACCGCTTGCATTTGGCACATGCCAAAAACACATAGGGTCATTGGTTCATGAACATGTTCTTCGTCCGATCTCCACCAAATCATGAAGCTCATGCTTTGTTCCTCGTGTTGACTGATGAGAGATGCCTCAATGCTCTCCTTTCAGTGGGTCTCTTTCCATCGACTTCAGGTCATTTATTCTGGATATGGGACCTAGAGTTTTATGAGTACCTTGAGGCTTGCAGTCATTAGTGGCATGCTCTCTCGCCATTGATAGATGGGAATACATCAATGTCTCCTGATCAATGGATATCTCAAGTGTTCAACACCAACTCCTTTATTCACATCTGTAGAGATGTACTCGGTGCCTTTATACCTACTTTCATTATCGGTAGGTTGTCTCGCGTTTGTTGACGGTATACTTCAATGACCGGTAATCAAACGATGTCTCATCATGTTTGACCTCAACTCATTTATTCACATGAGGTAGAATTGCACCATTGGTGGATAATGTAGAAGACTTGAAGACATCACTATGTGGTCGCAGCTTTCCTAAGATGTTGCTTCCATTTCATTGGACCAGTACCTATTTGACTTTAGTGATCAAGGGAGATCAGATTGTACTCCATGGTATACAGATATCTTCAGATTGATTTTTGAGACTGGTTTCAATGGGCCTTGTTCGTGACTATGACAACTTTTGGCATATAACCGCATTTGTATTTTCCTATTCATGGCCATGAACACTTTTTTGGTATATTTTCCACATGGATCCGCATTTTATTCTTGGCATCCATGTATGCAAAGTTAGTACATATTGTAATGAGCAATTGAGTTTGTCCAGCTGGTTCTCTACCACTCCACTTCTGGGTTATTTATAATGTATTTCGGTCATCACAGATACTCCTTTGATCTCACACATTAGGGGGCATCTGTTATAGAAATATTTTCCTCACCATTTCTATCTTGCATAGAGGGCCTTTTTCCATTTCCCTATGCAAACTTTTCATCCATTTTTGATGAATCCAGAGCTAAAAAATATACATTTTTCCACATATATGCTCTCTAACTGCTATGCAAGATGCATATACACTTGATGCTCCATTACAGCTCGCGTATATCAGGATTTGTGCCAGAAAATACAAAATGAGGTCGGGTTTCCATGTCACGACATAATATCTCTGATCCTTGGCCTTCCATATACTGTAAATGTTCCGACTCGGCCCTTTAGTTGCATTCTAGAGGCTATATGAGCACACTTTCGAACTATGGAAAAGAGAGATAAAGCATTCACTTTTGAGAGCAAAGTTACTATGGAGAAATTACTTCATATTGGGTCTACATCCCTTTGTCCCTCAAGTCTGAACACAGTGTTTAGCCCCCAAGCTCTTCCCTTATTGTTGAGAGGACCTCTTTGCCTCTTTCTCATGAGCTTGCCTTTGGTGGAGGATTGAAGTGGTGGGGACCTAGTTGGAAGGAACTTGGTTTCTTGGTTTTGAACCATGCCGACACAAAATTCTGTAATGTTGACACTTTTGTTGATCAATTATTAATAGAAATACTCCTTTCCCATCCTATTGGTATCTTGAAAATATATGATTATTATCCATGGGCATGTTTGTAATGTTTATTAATGGATTATGCTATTTGATGCACTAATCCCTTTTATATCATCACTATATACTTGCTTTGCTTGTTTGTTGAGAACTTCTCGCAGGTATAAATCTTTGGGTCAAAGTGCTCAACGGTGGAACATCATCAAACGTTGGATCAAAGTAGGCCTCTTTCTTGTATTGCACATTAGTCTATATAGCATATGTTGGAATTGAGTTGATTTCTGCAGTCACATCTGTCTGTTGTGGTTTACCCTTGGCCATAGAGAGTTTTTCCCTTGTAACACTAAGATGGTTCATGGGGTTGGGAGAATCTAGTATTAGATCTTGGGAAGCCATGAAAGCCATATTTCTCAAGAAATACCAAGACTACTACAAGAACAAAGAGTCTCGTAATGACATCTTTAAAATCCAACAATTAGAAGATGAGACCCTTGAAGATTATATGGAAAGATTTGGGTACATCTCCCAGAGGTCAAAATACCATGACTTCCCAGAGGATGCAATTAGGGCTCTTTTCCTTAAGGGAATTTTAGAAGAATATATAGAAATGCTTAACCTGATGGCATTAGGTGACATCTCTCATAAACCTTTTGTTGAAATATGTGTAATGTGTAAAAACTACTCAAGGAGTAGAGCCAAAACAGGAAAGAATGTTTGGGACCCTTACAACAGAAACTTAAAACCAATTAGTTCGGGTGGTATCACAAGAGAAGAGATAGGAAACCTTCTAGAAAACTTCAAGACAAACATCTTAAGCACAATAGGTTCCAAGTTGGATACCCTTAAACCAAAAAAGAAACAGGAGGAGGAAAATGAAGTAATGAGAATATATTGCCCAAGATGCAAGAGGAAGAATTCCTCAAGGAAGTGCCCATTAGATAACATTTCAGTTTGTGGCTTCTGTAAAGAAGACCATGTAACTGAAAAATGTCCATTCTTTCCCGGTTTATTAGCCATCTATAGGAGTGGAGATCCTGGGGAGTCTTCTTATGCACCTAGGAGGCCATGGCACCCTAGGAATCAACCCACATACCTGGATCTACAGTCTCAAGTCCCACCCTATTATCAACAACAACAACAGTGGAACCCACCCGGTTGGAAAAACTAGTCTTCTCCGTACCAACATCCTTGGATTCAAAGATGTAGAGGAGGACACAATCAGGGAAACCCTCAAGCTCCACCTATCCATATGTCCAACCACCCTTATCCTCAGTTCCCACCAAACACTCCACATATTTTTCCAGGTTTTGTTCCACCACCTTTACCTCCTATTCCACAACAACAACCACTACAATTTCAAAATACAAGCTCCTCGAGACCAACACTATTACCGGAAAAACCAGTGTTGAATCCTAATAAGCCCCCTCAACCTATTCACAATGTTGAGATGCATGCCTTCCCGACATATGTTATTAATCATGTTCCATTACATGAAATGCAACTAAGATCAAGAAGAGTTCTAGATAGGCTGAGACCTTTAGTGGTCATCTAGGAAGAAGAAGAAGAAGAAGCCACCAAACAACCCACAGATGACACTAGGTGGGAATATGTTATTATCTCGAAGAATCAAGAACCCAAGCTTTCCCAAAATGAACCTTCACAATTTATGAAGCTCCCTCCTTATCCAGACCGATTGGTAATCGAGAAACCTACCACCCGACCAGAATTTGACATTTTGAATGAATTAAAAAATATTTTTGTCAAGATTCCTCTTCTTCAAACCATTAAAGACATTCCAATCTATAGTAAGGTAGTTAAAGAATTGTGTATTAAGAATCTAGGTAGGAAGCAAAAGGACCCTCCTATAGTACATTTGGTAGGAGGACTTTCCGAATACATATCAGAGCAACCAAAACTAGAAAAATATGGGAACCCAGGAAACCCCGTAGTGACCATAACCATTAATGAGGTCTCCATCAACAAAACTCTCATAGACCTAGGAGCATCCATCAATGTTATGACCACTACTACCTTGGGACAATTATAGTTACAACCTCTTCTTCGGCCTACCCCAACCATTTTGGAATTAGCAGATAAGACTAGGGTTATACCTGAATGGTTTTTAGATGATGGCATGGTTACTTTAGCCTCATGGGAGTACCCAGTAGATTTCCTTGTCATTCATTCAAAGGATCTTGCCAGAGACCATCCCGTTATTTTGGGAAGACCTTGTCTAGCCACAACCAATGCATTTATTGGCAGTAGAGAAGGAGAAATGACCATCTCAAATGGTCTCTCTATCCAGAAGCTCACCATTTACCCTCCAGCTCAGCCTATTATGGAGAATATATGGTGGCTTGAATGTCCATACGAGAATGAGGACTAGGAAGAACCCATATTTCCAAGTGACCATGCATGGGCACTTCAAGAGCACACAACAGAAAATGTGCTAAACCAATTCATTTATGTTATGACATGTGTGGATTTTCCACAGTCTTTTCCCCATTTTGAGTACATGTTTAGGGAAGAATTTCAAGAACAATTAGACCCATCCATTTTTTCTTCAACATCTTTTATTTTCGAAATAGATGAGTCTTCCATGCCTTATATTATGCCCTACAAGATTAGTCCAGGGAAATTTTTACATATAAACTTCGGGCTAGATACAGACAAACATAAATAGTTAGTAGATATCCTTAAAAGACAATCAGGAGCATTTGCCTGGGAATACACTAACATGAAGGGTATACACCCTAACACATGCATCCATCATATATACACCCAGAGGGAGATAACCCCTGTTAGGCAACCCCAGAGAAGGATGAACCCAACACTCAAAGACATAGTCAAGGAGGAAATCCAAAAATTGTTAAATGTCAGATTTATCTATCCCATCTCTGACAGTAAGTGGGTATCCCCGCTTGTAGTGGTTCCAAATAAAGTGACCGGGAAATGGATAATTTGTGTAGATTTCAGGGAACTCAACAAAGCCACTCTGAAAGACTACTTTCCTCTCCCTTTCATTGACCAAGTTCTAGATACCTTGTTTGAAAAAAAGTATTTCTCCTTTCTAGATGGGTACAGTGGGTACAATCATATTCTTATAACACCTGAGGACCAGGACATGACTGCCTTTACTTTTCCTTGGGACACCTATGCCTATAGGGTCTTACCATTCAAATTGTGTAACACTCCTGCCACATTTCAACGAGCAGTACTAGGGATATTTGTCGATCTTATTCATGATTGTGTGGAGTTCTACATGGATGACTTCATAGTCTATGGCAACACTTACTAGGAAGCCTTAGACAACTTAGAAAACGTCCTCATCAGATGCTAGGAAATGAACCTATCTCTGAGCCATGAAAAGTGCAAAATTTTGTTAACTGAAGGAGTGGTTCTAGGACATCATGTTTCATCTGAAGGGATAAAAGTCGATCCTACAAATATTGAGGTCATTGTCAGACTTCCATCCCCCAAGACTTAGAAAGTGGTGAGAATATTTCTTGGGCATGTTGGATATTATCGATGGTTTATTGGAAATTTTACAAAGATTGCTACACCTATGTTTGGATTATTGATAAAAGATGTTGATTTTGTTTGGATTGAGTAGTGTCAAACTACCTTCGAAACCCTGAAACCTAAGCTATCTGTGGCACCAGTTCTTAGAGGGCCCAATTGGACTCTCCCATTTCATATATCCATTGATGCTTCCGACACCGCAATAGGAGAAATATTAGGGTAGAAAGAGGACCAACATTCCTATGCCATTTATTTTATAAGCAACAACTTGTCCCCTGCCGAGTTGAACTACATAGTCACCGAGAAGGAATTCTTGGCAGTTTTTCATGATATTAACAAGTTCCATCATTACATTACAGGTTATGAAGTATTTGTACATACCAATCATTATGCCATTAGGTTCCTCATGAATAAACCTATAACTAATGGCTAAGTGACTATATGGCTCTTGTTATTGCAAGAATTTAATATCATTGTTCTTGACCGACCTAGAAAGGATAATGTAGTAGCTAACTTTCTTTCCTGAATAAAAAATGAGGATGATGATATCCCTATAGATGATAGTTTCCCAGAGGAGCACCTCTTTTCCCTTTATTTCAATACCCCATGGTTTGCGGATATGGAAAACTATCTGGCCACTATGAAGTTACCGTCTCATTTGTCACCTCATGAAAAGCGAAAAATTATTACACAGAGTGCTAATTGCTCTTGGGTTGGTCATGATCTTTTTCGCACAGGTCCTGATTTGATTATTCGTAAATGTGTCTGAGAGGACGAGGTACTTGAAATACTATGAATCTGACATGATGGACCATGTGGTGGCCATTTTTCTGATAAACGTACAACATATAAGGTGTTACATTTGGGTTACTATTGGCCTAGCATTTTCAAAGATGCTGCCAAGTATGTGAGAAGTTGTGATAGTTGCCAAAGGATAGGAAGACATATGTCATCTGACAAAATTCCTTTGCAGGCACAAGTTATGATAGAACCTTTCGAGAAATGTGCCCTCGACTTTGTAGGACCAATTTCATCCATGTCTCGTAGGAAGAACTATATTTTGGTTTGTACGGACTATGTCACCAAATGGGTAGAGGCAAAAGCCCTATTAAGGGCTACAGAGAAGTCTGTTGTCGAATATATCTATGAAGACATCTTTACCCACTTTAGTGTCCCTCGTGAAATTGTTACCGACCAAGGAACTCAATTTACTTTGAAGATGATGAAAGAGCTAATAGAGAAATATGGGATTAAACACCATAAATCTTCTCCATGCCACCCACAACTCAATAGTCGAGTAGAATCCACAAACAAAGTTCTGGAAGCCATCTTGACCAAGACTGTTTAGTTACATCACCAGGATTGGGCTGATAGGCTCCTAGAGGCTTTGTGGGCATATCAGATTACCTGGAGAAATACCAATGGACATACCCCTTATGAGCTAGTGTATGGGAAACATGTACTTTTACCTACAGAATTCCAAGTAAGGACCTTCCATATTTCCGCATAGTTAGGATTGAACCTGGATGAGGCTCAGAAGAAACGAGCCCTACAATTGAATGAGTTGGATGAAATCAGGCAAGATGTCATCCAACAGACGATATTAGTCCAAAACCAGAGGAGCAAGTAGCATGACAAGTTTATTAAGAAGAAGAACTTCCAGCCTGGTGATTGGGCTCTATTGTTTGATTCTCGATTCAAAACCTTCAAAGGAAAACTTACCACCTATTGTTTGGGCCCTTACGAGGTAGACACTGTATATGAAAAGGGAGTTGTAAAGATTAAAACAATTGATGATGGACAAGTCTCCTTTGTGGTAAATGGACACCCACTTAAATTTTATCCAAAACCCATTTCCAAAGAGGATTTTCTACAGGTCATGTTAGCCAACAAGGCATTTGCCTTAGTAGATGGGGAATTCTCCCCTTGTTGAATCTATCTTGAATCCCCCTCAACCTCTTCACAATGTTGAGATGGAGGCCTTCCCGACATATGTTATTACTCCTGTTCCATTACAGTAAATTCAACTAAGATCAGGAAGAGTTCTAGATAGGCATAGACCTTCAATGATCATCCAGGAAGAAGAAGAAGAAGAAACCACCAAACAACCCATGGATGACACATGGTGGGAATATGTTATTATCCCAAAGAATCAAGAACCCAAGCTTCCCAAAAATGAACCTTCACAAGTTATGAAGCTCCCTCCTTATCCAGACCGATTGGTAATCGAGAAACCTACCACCCGACCAGAATTTGACATTTTGAATGAATTGAAAAATATTTGTGTCAAGATTCCTCTGCTTAAAGCCATTAAAGACATTCCAATCTATAGTAATGTAGTCAAATAATTATGTATTAAGAAGCCAGTTAGGAAGCAAAAGGACCCTTCTACAATACATTTGGTAGGACTTTTCGAATACATATCAGAGCAACCAAAACCAGCAAAATATGGGAACCCAGGAAACCCCATAGTGACCATAACCATTAATGAGGTCTCCATCGGAAACACTCTCATAGACCTAGGAGCAACCATCAATGTTATGACCGCTACTACCTTGGGACAATTACAATTACAATCTCTTCTTCAGCCTACCCCAACCATTTTGGAATTAGCAGATAAGACTAGGGTTATAATTGAAGGGATTTTATATGATGTCATGGTTACTTTAGCCTCATGGGAGTACCCAGTAGATTTCCTTGTCATTCATTAAAAGGATCCTGCCAGAGGCCATCCCGTTATTTTGGGAAGACCTTGGCTAGCCACAACCAACGCATTTATTGGTTGTAGAGAAGGAGAAATGACCATCTTAAATGGTCTCTCTATCCAGAAGCTCACCATTTACCCTCCAACTCAACCTATTATGAAGAATCTATGGTGGCTTGAATGTCCATATGAGAAAGAGGACTGGGAGACCATGCATGGGCACTTCAGGAGCACACAACAGAAAATGTGCTAAACCAGTTCATTTCTGCTATCACTTGTGTGTATTTTCCACAGTCTTTTCCTCATTTTGAGTACATGTTTGGGGAAGAATTTCAAGAACAATTAGACCCATCCATTTTGTCTTCAACATATTTTATTTTTGAAATAGATGAGTCTTCCATGCCTTATATTATGCCCTACGAGATTAGTCCAGGGAAATCTTTACATATAAACTCTGGGCTAGATACATACCAACATAAACAGTTAGTAGATATCCTTAAAAGACAATCAAGAGCATTTTCCTGGGAATACACTAACATGAAGGGTATATACCCTGACACATGCATCCATCATATATACACCCAGGGGGAGGTAACACCTGTTAGGCAACCCCAAAGAAGGATGAACCCAACACTCAAAAACATAGTCAAGGAGGATATCCAAAAATTGTTAAATGTCGTATTTATCTATCCCATCTATGACAGTAAGTGGGTATCCCCGCTTGTAGTGGTTCCAAAGAAAGTGACCGAGAAATGGAGAATTTGTGTTGATTTCTGGGAACTCAACAAAGCCACTCTGAAAGACTACTTTCCTCTCCCTTTCATTGACCAAGTTCTAGATACCTTGTCTAGAAAAAAATATTTCTACTTTCTAGATGGGTACAGTGGATAGAATCAGATTCTTATAACACCCGAGGACCAAGATAAGACTACCTTTACTTGTCCTTGGGGAACCTATGCCTGTAGGGTCTTACCATGCATATTATGTAACGCTCCTGCCACATTTCAACGAACAATACTAGGGATATTTGTCGATATTATTTATGATTGTGTGGAGGTCTACATGGATGACTTCATAGTCTATGGAAACACTTACCAGGAAGCCTTAGACAACTTAGAAAATATCCTCATCAGATTCTAGGAAATGAACCTATCTCTGAGCCATGAAAGTGAAAAATGTTGTTAACTGAAGGAGTGGTTCTAGGACATCGTGTTTCATTTGAAGGGATAAAAGTCGATCCTACAAAGATTGAGGTCATTGTTAGACTTCCATCCCCCAAGACTTAGAAAGAGGTGAGAAGCTTTCTTGGACATGTCGGATATTACCGACAGTTTATTGAAAATTTTACAAAGATTGTTGCACCTATGTTTGGATTATTTATAAAAGATGTTGATTTTGTTTGGACTGAGCAGTGTCAAACTGCCTTCGAAACCCTGAAAGCTAAGCTATCTATGGCATCAGTTCTTAGAGGTGCCAATTGGAATCTCCCATTTCATATATCCACTGATGCCTCCAACACTGCAATAGGAGGGGTATTAAGGCAGAAAGAGGACCAACAGTCCTATGCCATTTATTTTATAAGCAAGAACTTGCCCCCTACTGAGTTGAACTACACAGTCATCGAGAAGGAATTCTTAGCAGTTGTTCATGCTATTAACAAATTTTGTCATTACATTACAGGTTATGAAGTATTTGTACATACTAATCATTCGGCCATTAGGTTCCTCATGAATAAACCTATAACTAATGGCCGAGTGACCAGATGGCTCTTGTTATTGCAATAATTTAATATCACTGTGCTTGACCAACCTGGAAAGGATAATGTAGTAGCTGACTTTCTTTCCAAAATAAAAAATGAGGATGATGATCTCCCTGTAGATGATAGTTTCCCAGACGAGCACCTCTTTACCCTTTATTTCAATACCCCATGGTTTGTGTATATGGAAAACTACCTGGCCAGTAGGAAGTTACCGTCTCATTTGTCACCTCATGAAAAGTGGAAAATTATTACACAAAGTGCTAATTACTCTTGGGTTGGTCATGATATTTTTCGCATAGGTCCTGATTTGATTATTCATAAATGTGTTCGAGAGGACGAGGTACCTGAAATACTATGAAGCTGTCATGATGGACCATGTGGTGGCCATTTTTTTGACAAATGTACAACATATAAGGTGTTACATTTGCGTTACTATTGGCCTAGCATTTTCAAAGATGCTACCAAGTATGTGAGAAGTTATGATAGTTGCCAAAGGATAGGAAGACCTACGTCATCAGACGAAATGCCTTTGAAGGCCCAAGTTATGATATAACCCTTCGAGAAATGGGCCCTTGACTTTGTAGGACCAATTTCACCCATGTCCCATAGGAAGAACTATATTTTGGTTTGTATGGACTATGTCACCAAATGTGTAGAGGCAAAATCCCTATTCAGGGCTACAGAGAAGTATGTTGTCGAATATATCTATGAATACATATTTACCCACTTCGGTGTCCCTCGTGAAATTGTTACCAACCAAGGCACTCACTTTACTTCGAAGATGATGAGAGAGCTAACAAAGAACTATGGGATTAAACACCGTAAATGTTCTCCATACCACCCGCAAGACAATGGTCAAGTAGAATCCAAAAACAAAGTTCTAGAAACCATATTGACTAATACTATTTATTTACATCACCGGGATTAGGCTGATAGGCTCCCAGAGGCTTTGTGGGCATATCAGGCTACCTGGAGAAATACCACTAGACATACCCCTTATGAGCTAGTGTACGGGAAACAAGTACTTTTAGCTATAGAATTCTAAGTAAGGACCTTCCATATTTCCACAGATTTAGGATTGAACCTGAATGAGGCTCAGAAGTAACGAGCCCTACAATTGAATGAGTTGGATGAAATCAGGCAAGATGTCATCCAACGGACGATATTAGTCCAAAACCAGAGGAGCACGTGGCATGACAAGTTTATTAAGAAGAAGCACTTCCATCCTGGTGATTGGGATCTATTGTTTGATTCCCGATTCAAAACCTTCAAAGGCAAACTTACCACCCATTGGTTGGTCCCTTATGAGGTAGACACTGTATATGAAAATGGAGTTGTAAAAATTAAAACAATTGACGATGGACAAGTCTCCTTTGTGGTAAATGGACATCGACTTAAATTTTATCAAAAGCCCATTTCCAGAGAGGATTTTCTACAGGTCATGTCAGTCGACAAGGCATTTGCCTTAGTAGATGGGGAAGTCCCCCCTTGTTCTTGAAAAAATTTCTGAATTTCCTACTGTACATATGTAAATAGTTTTTGAATTTTGTTAATAAGGAAATTCTAGATATTTCTGTAAGTATTTATTTCACCAGGAGTACACAGTTTCAAGGATCTTTCTTCAAAACATTGTTATACTTGAATTTTGTGTTTCTAAAGAATCAAATGAATATTTACTTAATGTAATTAGCCATGTTTTTGCAAAAAATATCATTTTTTAAGGCATTCTAAAGCAGTTTCTCTTGAAACTCTTCACCACTGTATAAGGAAGTGATACCATAACTATCAAGCCTAAAGGTCTCTCGTACAGTTTTTCCAAGAAACTTGAGTAAGTGAGTCAAGTGTCTTTATCAAAGAGTAACAAGGAGATCTAATTAGAATTTAGTCATGGAAGCATCATAATAATTACAAAAGAAGAAAGTGAGTTGAGCCTAGAGATACCTTTTTGTTCTTTCTAGATGGTACCATCCACTACACACTAAATATATTGATTATATCATATCTTTAGATAAGCCACATCTGCTTAAGTAACCCTTACATCGGTACAATCACTAATAATATAATGAAAAGTCATCCTCTAACATAAATACCATCCCAATTAAAAAGAAAAGGAAAGAAAAAGTTGTTTTAGAGTTGTTCCCCCATCTTCTTGCATAAACAATATTATACTAAAATCTTAAAAGATGGAGGGCCAATCTCTGAGGGTTTAAGAGGCTAACCCATCGAGATACTGAACAGGTTTACTGGCAGTGGGTACTGGCCTATGGTATGACTAGGCAAACCCGCCAGAGTACTGAACAAGCTTGCTGGTAGTGGGGCATTCTACCTAGCGAGGATGGTAATTTGACAAAAAATAAATAATAAATTTAAACTTGTCCTGATGTATGACATTACTTGCAGACAAAGCTGACATGAAGTATGTGTGGTTAATCTAAGGTTAATGAACTCCATAAACTTGCCATTAGGAAATAACTCTAAGACTATCTCTAGACTCTCTTGCCTACCTCTTCTTATCTATATATAGGATCTTTTATCCTATAGTTGGGGCCATCCACTAACTGTCTCGTCAGACCAATCTATGAAATTTTATCTTTACACTTGACATACTATAAATCTTCGGCTATTGGGGGATACCGATTGGTTTCCTATACTTTTTATTGTGAGGTGTCACAATACTTAGGTGTGGGGGAGGGGTTAATGAGCTGACAAATGATCATTGCCTAGAGAAGTAGATATTTTCAAGAATTCTTTTGTATTATTTCTATGATACAGGTTATTACATTGATAGTCATGATTATTTTTAAATGCTTAACTCATGTGTGCTATAAATTACTGAACACATACTTAACATACCACTCTTTATCGGTTTATCATTCATTACAAACTGCATATTGTAGGTTTGAAAATACATGTCTTATGCTTGCTATAACCTGTTCATTGTAGGTTTTTGACATTATATGTCATATGAAAGAAGATTGAGTGAGCATGGAGCATCTTACCTCTGCTCATTAACTACTGTGATTGTCAAAAAAACTTCAAATTTGTAGGCTATCCATTATAAGAGGTGAAAATTCACTTAACACAGAGGTACCGGATGAAGTACCCTATGAGGTACCGGATGAAGTGCCATATGAGGTGCCAAACGAGGTGCCATGTGAATTACACACCAACAACTGTCCTAGATTTCAGGTAACTAGAATTCAATTACATTCAATTAAATCGGTTGCAGGCATTGATTAAAAGATGCTTCATATGTGTATGATCAAATATCCAAGTCAAAAGACTTTGTCATTGATCTAAATACACACCATTACATTTCCCAAAACTCGAGCCTTCGAATTCGAATTCTCCACACATGGAAGCTCGTGCACACATGTGGGTAACCTACTCCACTGTAGATGCATCCAAAATTGGGTTGGGAAACCATTATCTCCATTTTCCCTTGCCATTTACTCTCCTCTGTGTTAAGAAAGCATGCCCAACCTCTGCCATCTCATCCTCTGTCCAAAACGCATTCGGCCCGTGCTCAATCCGTGCCACTTCTTGGCTTGATTAAGCGCTTGATTGGTCACAATTCCTAGGAGATACAAACCCTCCTCCTATGCAGACTTGTTCTCCATTCCCAAATTTTCACAATGCAGAGAAGTGTTTTTGCACGCTGGTTGGGGGCCATTTCTATCTAGCTTGCAGGGCAACGATGACGGCCTCTCTATGAAATTTGTAGTTGATTTTGATGGTAAGACAACACATGTAGGGTCTCTTACCTTTGAAGTCACAGAAGAGTCCATTGTTGTTGCAACAAAGATCCCAAGAATGGGAGATAGATGGTTCAAAAAACACCAATTTCCATGCTCAAGTTACAACAGGGTGTTTAAGCCCGAATTCGATAGCATTTCAGGAGAAAAAGGGTATGTTAAGGAGTGGATAAAGGCAAAATTAGTCAACACCTTCATCGTCATCACAAGGTTAATTACATGTGAAGGTAGATAGTCTACTTTCAAAGCTTGTCATTTTATATTGTTGGCCCATTTTTTGTTCAAAAAACCCTTGAACTTCCCCTTCTATTTTCTCAAAATCTTGGAGAAGATGTCTTCTCAAGTGAGGAAAAATGTGACTAACCCCCACAGTAGTCTCTACCACCATGGCTTGATCAAACTCCTCGTTCTTGCCGAACTAGAGAAACAGGGGCAAAATTGGGATGCCTTTATCTACCAATTTGCAAACCCAAACTTGATAGTTGAGACCGGAAAAAGGCCACTTAACCTAAAAACTATCTCTCCATCCAAGCCTCACTCTCCAAGAACTCCAAACTCCCTTGCAAAAACCCTCTCTTTGACAAAACAATACCAAAAGCTTGTTGATATCCCTACTTCTTCATCGGGTAGAAAGACCAAGATCAAAGACCAAAAGAAGCCTATTGTTGACCCCCCAATGCCTTCACTCTCTCTTGATCCTACACCTAAAAAGATTCAAGAAGTAATGCAGCAAGACTTTTCCATCATTCCCACAAACAAGAGGGGAGCCAATAAATTTGGTAAGGAACCCTTTCGGAAGAGTACCCGGAACACAAGAACGAAGCCTTATGAAAAACCTCCACCTACTTCAGGTCCCATCCAAGTGTCCTCCGACCTTGAGAGCCCTCATAAGAAACCTAGGGAAGTCTATGTTGATGGATTAGAGCCACTAAGGAAAACAAAATCAGAACCTACCTCACCTTACCGATCTCCCATCACTCATACTTCGCCCATGCCCATTTTAGATCCTAAAAATGATAGATTGTCCACATCCCTCAAAGGATCTAAGCCTTCCTCAAAGATCATCGATTATGTCCCAACCCTAAAGAAACTACAAAAAGAAAACCATCAGCTTCTCCAACAGTTGGAAGAGAGGAAGACAGTATATGTACACCTTCAACATGACAATGCAGTCCTTCAGGCAAAGTTCAACTACCTTCAGTGGTTGGTCTATGAAATGACTAAATCTAACCACAGCCTTAGAGCACAATTAAAGCAACACAAGAGGTACAGGGCTAAGTCTACACAACAAGAAGGAGAAACTTCCAAAGTTGATCCTACTCAGCAAGCCTAGTCACGAGGGGTAACTTCTTTTTGTTTGCAGTGGGACCTGCAAAATCGTAAGTGTGGGGATAATGTTGGGCCCGAGATATGATCACTTTCATGACGGTTATTATACACTTTTGCCACATGTACATATGTGTTTTTCATCTTTTGAAGGATCTTTTTGGAGAATTTTATGATAAAACGGTATGATCGACATAAGGTACGTATAATTCATGTTTAATGATTGTATCGAGTATCATTCATCATGTTTTATGATTTCCAAGAGCTAATTCACGTTTTTCTGGTGTTACAATTATTCTGAGGAAAAAAACTCCTCGCTCTAGTTCGTTACTTGATCCAGACACTCATTCGACACTCGTTCCGGCACTTGATCCGACACTCTATCCAACACTGTGTATTGCATAGAAATTGAGGGCGACTTGGCGGTTATGGCATTGGCGTCCAGTGATGGGAAAATCGGGCAAGTGGGTTTTTTTCATGATTGCCCCCTCCAGCCTCTTTGTGCTCTAGACAGCTTCGGTTTCATTTGTTCAAAGAGATTGATTATTGGCTAAACTTTGTTTTTATCGATTAGGGCATCATTTATTGTATTTGTTGAATTTAGTGGTTCTACCTCTCGTGGTCGACCACTTGGTCTGTAACTTATAAATACCACTAGGATGGTGAGATGGTGTTCGTAGCATAAGCATCAAATACATCGGTGTGATAGGAACAAATATGCTTTTACTCTATTTTGAGTTTTTACGTGCGGATTATGCGGAGACTTCGTTTTTAGTTTTTATGGTGAATTGACCTGTGGAGTTGGTGGTGTGCTTTTAGAGTGACCACGAATTGATGGGGGGCCACCAACATTTTGGTGACTATCAATGTGTTGTTCATGCATTCCATAATTTAATTGCTCTCTTTATTTTCCTATATACATGCATATTTTATTGAGTTGATTGGTTTGTTGTAACTTAATTGTTTTGCTTCTCTTTTGTAGGTTAGAATGATGAGATGTTGATCCGGATTATTTTCGTACGAAATGAGAGAAGCGATATAATAAAGAAATGCGAGGAGATAATTGCAGATATTCACTAATATAGCAGAAATGTATCCAGAGATGCAGCAAACCTGGAGATCTGATGTCTACGATTTCTATTAATGAAAATGCAGTAAAATACAGATTAAAAGACTGGCTAGAATGGTGGCGACTTATCTGCGAGGAAAAGAGATGTGGCGGCTACTGCATTTGCAAGAAGATGGTTACAATGAGGGCTCTGAAGACTTTTACAATAAAGCGGGGAATGCCAAAAGACCCTAGACATCCAAAAACCTAACCTTTGGGGAGATGGCATAAAAGTATGGGCCTGGTTTGGGTAAGTTGGTGCGTAACTTCTAGGAGTGCATTAACTTTATCGATCTCGTTTTAGTATGATAGCTTGTTGGAAAGATCCATACGATCTCCGTTTTAGGCGTATGATAGCTCGTTGGAAAGATCTATCCGAGAACTACAACTTTTGGCTGGAGCAACATTGATCTACGATCCATGTTGCTCCCCGTTTTCCCAAAAAACGTCGTTTAAGGCCTCAAAATGGCTCCGAAAGTGAAAACCTGCTAAAAATAGTAAATTGCCAAAATGGTCAGAAAACTGTTTTGAGCCATTTGGAAAAGGTGGGTGGCCCTCGATATCCACCTGGATCAGATGTGTTAACATGCATTGATTTTGTAGATTAAGAACAGACTTGCAAGTCTCTATACTAACCCCATATGCAACTAGATGTTAGATTATTCTTTGATTTATGATTTTATAGTCAAGTTTAAAACAAAGTTTAATTAGAATAGAACAGAGTTTGATTTGGGTTTTCTTTGATAGGGATTTGATGGATGGATAGAGTTAATTCCAGTTTGTTGTTATAGCTTGCTTATTTCAATTTTCTATAGATCTCATTTAATTAGTTGTTGATTGTTAATTTACTTTTCAATATCACAATTTAATTTATGTTTTTAGTCATTTCTTTATTGCAATTTGAATGGTTAGAATAGACATATCATAGTTTTATTTTACACAATTTTCTTTCCTAGAATTAAAATACAATTAAATTTCTTAGTTAATGGTTGAATATAGTTTTGCCTACATAGTATAGGAATCTAATGATGATATTGTTATGTTGTTGATGGTTTATACATGAATATACAGGGTATCTAACATTATTTTTGTCATGGCTAAATTCTCATTGGATTGTTTAATCCATACCTTTCACTTTGCCATTGAGATTAGTGTTGAGCTTATATTGCTTGAATTGTCCTTTGTTGTCAAGTGCCATCGAGATATTATCTGACACCGAAGACATTCACACAACCACCAGCATTATATTTGAGTGTTTCATAGATTAAAGATAGTTTCTTGCTTTTGTAGATTAGAAGAGATAGTTTCTTGCTTTCATAGTTTTAAAAGGTAGTTTTGTTGCTACTGTAGTCTTTGATAGATTAGATAGTAGTTTGCTTGTCATAGATTAAGAATTAGTGGTAGCCTTTTTTGCTTTCAATAAAATAGATTTCCTTTCATGCATTAGAAATAGTTTTTCACTGAGCATTTAGTCCAGTTGCCTCTTAGATTTTCTTTCATGCATCATAAATAGTTTTGCATTGAGCATTTAGTCCACTTGCCTCTTAGGCTAGATAGTGTTTCAATGAGAAGTTTTACTTTGATTACTTGCAGTAGTTAGTTTCCTTTGCTTACTTGTCTTTTTCTTTAGTAGGTTAGTTAGGTGTCTTTTCTTGCTTGTCTATTTTCTTTAATAGGTTAGATAGGTGTCTTTTCTTGTTTATTTATTTGATTTCATAGGGTAGTTTCTCATTGAATGTAGGTTGGCAAGTTAAAATAGTTTTCTTTTGTCATTTTCTCATTATGCTTAAAGTAGTTTGCTAATTGCTTATTGTTGAGCTAGTTTACTTTATATAGGGTTTTACTTGCTTTCTTAGGAACTATCCATCGACCCTTGGCCCAAAAGTACTTAGGTTACCTAGTTTCAATTTGCTTAGTAGGGTTTTCTCGTTAGATAGCTTTGCTTGAGTAGATTAGCCTTAGATAGCTGCCTTCATTAGTTAGAATATCCTCCTACTGACCTTTCTATCTTTGGCATATATTTTTCTACAACTCTAAGTTTACTTACCCCGGGTTGACAATTTAATTCAGGGTTTTTACTGTGTTTTTAGTGCATATATAACACCCATCAGTTTCATTTCCAAATATTTGCTAATTTGTATGTGTGAATGTTTCATTTGATAATATTTGCCAATATTCCATTATTTCATATATTGTTTTTTCAATATTTCTTTCACATAATAACATTCTTCTTGAAATTTTGCTAGAGTGGTGATCGAGGCAAAGGCCCTCAGCATGAAAAAGGTGTTGATCAGGGCAAAGGCCTTGTTCCTAGCACCACATCGACTGAAAATGATGAATATATAAGCGATGGAGAGATATTTGATTCTAGAGACCCCTTGCAGACAATAGAATTGTCCCTAAGAAAGGCCAATAGGGAATTCTGGGATTTGGTCGCTGTTGGGCCAGAAACAAATGAGGATTTCCTAAGGATAGATGAATTACGCGTTAAGATAAAAAATTATGGGGTAAGTCATGTCATCTAACAATATCAATTTTTGGTTTAAAATTTTTAATTTGATATATACAATTAACACATATTTCTCATTGTAGAATTTTGTGAGATCGATGAGAGGGGAAGGGGAAGGTCCTGGTAGAAGAAATAGGACTGTAACAACGAACCTACATGGCCACGAGGCTATTTTCCACCCCAAGTGTGTCGCCTAAGACCGATTCTATACCTTCTAGGGGTGATGTCATGCCCCCACAACACACACTAGATCGTGCAGGTGGTGTACATGATCATGGAACTGATCACTCTTCCGTTGATTTTTACCCTGATGCTACACATATCCAAAGCACAGGAAAAACCGTGGTATCATTTTTGGTCGACTAGGACATGGTTCCTCTAAAAATAGTACAACTACCAGGTATTTAATTCATGTCTTTATCGAGATTCTTGTTATATAATTGTTTAAACAATCACATATCAGTGAGATTTAAATTACTAATGATGACAATGTTTTACATGAAAAAATGTGTTCTACAATAGTTTGCATGACTATGCATTAGAAATTTTTGGGCTGACCATTCAGCTACAATGGAATCGACAAAATTCCAAACTGAAAAACCTTCTTATCTCTAGACTGGTTGGCGAGTTTGGTGACTCGTTCAATAAGTCAAAAGTCCTAAAAAGGACCGGCAAGAATTTGAAACATGTTAGAGAGGTGTATAGGAATAAATTAGTACAGGACCCCAAGTGCGAACGCCCTTTGGTTGTCCCCGAGAGGGAGTGGAAATAAATTATTCTCGATGCAAGAGAATTAGTGATGAAAGCACAAGGGAAGAAACCACCTGGCCCTAGAAGGTAAGAGGTGTTTTCAATTTACTACGATGATCTTTTGTTTACTTTACAAGGAAAACAATCAATATCTAGCATATTTCAAAATATTGCGTAGACTCCAAGACACTTCCAAGGCAACAAAGGCAAGCCAAGAAAAACATGACCAACATAAACTGGGCCAAGGTGGTTATGGGAGATTGAAGGCATGAGTTGTAAGTTCCTAAACATTTTACTTTTTTTTTATCATCATCAGAAAATATGTAATTCATTGCAGCTAGTGACTAATGATTTTGATATTGCTCAATGCAGGTGGATTTGTTGAACGACGAAGCCATAGAAGAAGATCTAAAGGTCGGGTTCACGTAGGGTTTTGATGGCATGGTGGCACGATGAAGAATCTTGGGGAAATCGCCATGTGTCTCTCTGGAGGACATGGTAAATAAAATGAAATTAAAAACTTGTTGATTAGTTTTTACGTACTCATTGATTACTTGTAATGTAAAATATATTTTTTATTCATTTAAAATGTAAAATAATGTGTGTATTTTCCACATTCGCAGGAGAGTAACAATGCTACCAATGCTCCTGATGTACCCAATGAACCACATCTCGACCCCCATATTGATTCAAGAGCTATTTCCGAAGGACCATTACATAGTGGTATGCGCGCATTTTTAATGTTTTTCCATTTTTCATTGAGTGTTAATATTTAGGGTATATTTTGTACTAAATACTTATATTGTTTCATATGGAAGAGTGTGCAGATGTCGATCAAGAGAAAAGATCAACAAGCGCAGAAACAACAATGCGCCCACCAACTATTGTTTCTACTGCACCGGCTAATCCAGGTATAAAACATTGTAATTAAATTGCCCTAGGAACAATGAATAACAATATCACTTGAATTTTTTGTTGTTGTTGCAGAAGTGGATTCCCATGCACGTCCTCAACCTCCACGCCAAAATACTAGAAGTTCATCATGGCATGAGGTGTTGAGTACTAATGATGCAACACTTCAAGAAGGCCCAATAACTCTGGGGGATCAATTAAATTATGATGATGACTTAATTTGCGCTTTCATGGAGACCAAGAAGAAGAAGAAGAAGAAGAAGAAGAAGAAATGATTAGACATTTTATTATTAATATAAATCCAATATATTTCTGGTCCAATGTAATGTATTTGTTTTCCTAAATGTCATGAATGTTATTTTCTTTCATGTTTTTTGTTTTAGCACATGGCGATGAATGTTTTTTGCTTACATTTAAT
>SNQJ01S0087003.1:15448-30965 GCA_010110895.2 Picea sitchensis | reverse complement strand
ATCTTACCAATTATACAATGGACTTCTCAACTCCCTGTCTCAGACACATATGTTGATTTAATTTCCTTGGAGAAGTTTACTCACAAAATCCTATTCCAAGGCACTAAATCCTAAGCTAGTTTGTGCACCCTAAAAATAAAATCATGAATAATCAATTTTAGTTTAAAGCATAAATTTTATTGTTTGTGGTTACGCAAAAAGGTATGGAAGTGAAACTCATGGTGTTATGAATCTGCCAGAAAATAAATATGGATATAATGCAAGGTTTATCTTTAACTTTTCAATGAATGATATGCTAATAAAAACAATGCAATCTTCAATTTGAAATCTGCAATTCAGAAGTAAAATACAATATTTCGCTAAATGTGCTAAGCTAATGATAAAAATTCAAAGACAAAAATGCCAACCAATGCAAACTGCCTATTTTATTTGTATTTTCAATATTCTAAAAAGAAAATGAATGGACTGGTAATCAACTTGACATATGAATTCTACTGTTTATAAAAGCAGTTACTCAAGCAGAATACCAGGAAGCCAAGCAAACAGCCCAGAAGCCAATGACAAATTAAAAATAGAAAACAAAGAGAAAGACTACGCCCAAAAATTCAAATCCAAACAGGCTTCCTGTCATCCCAGATAATCTCAACAAACACTACAAAGACCTAAGAAGGCTCAACAATGTTTAAATCCTATCCAACAGTCACTCAACCAAGAAAACAAGCAAGGGGAAGTGGTATATGCGACTGTTCGTGAGAACAAAGCATATATACACTTCTTGCAGTGAGACATCAGGCATGTATATGCGACTATCAAGGCAAAAGGGGCGTATATGCTTTAAAACAAGGCCAGGTAAGGGTAAAAGGCTGAAAACTCAGACTCAGAGTGAACAGGATCTGTCAAGCAGTGATACGACAAGAAACACAAAGGAAAAAGAGCAATGTAAGAAGAAAAAGTACTTAAACCCTTAGAAGGAAGATCTCTCCCCAGTGGAGTCGCCATTTTTGTTACAAGGGAAAAACTCTCTATAGCCAAGGGTAAACCACAACAAACAGATGTGACTGCAGAAATCAACTCAATTTCAACATATGCTATATAGACTAATGTGCAATACAAGAAAGAGGCCTACCTCGATCCAACGTTTAATGGTGTTCCACCATTGAGCACTTTGACCCAAAGCCTTATACCTGCGAGAAGTTCTCAACAAATAAGAAAAGCAAGTATATAGTGATGATATAAAAGGGATTAGCACATCAGATATCATAATGCATTAATAAACATTACAAACACATCCATGGATAATAATCATATATTTCCAAGATACCAATAGGACGAGAAAGGAGTATTTCTATTAATAATTGATCAACAAAAGTGTCAACATTATAGACTTCTGTGTTGGCATAGTTCGAAACCAAGAAACCAAGTTCCTTCCAACTAGGTCCCCACCACTTCAATCCTCCACCAAAGGCAAGCTCATGAGAAAGAGGCAAAGATGCCCTCTCAACAATAAGGGAAGAGCTTGGGGGCTGAACACTATGTTCAGACTTGAGGGACAAAGGGATGCAAACTCAATATGAAGTAATTTCTCCAAAGTAACTTTGCTCTCAAAATTGAATGTTTTCTCTCTCTTTTCCATAGTTCGAAATTGTGCTCTTATAACCTCCAAAATGCAACTAAAGGTCTGAATCAGAATGTTTCTAGTATATGGAAGGCCAAGGATCAAAGATCTTTTGTCGTCACATGGAAACCCGACCTCATTTTGTATTTTCTGGCACAAATCCCGATATACGCAAGCTGTAATGGAGCAGCAAGCGTATACACATCTTGCATAGCAGTCAGGGAGCGTATATGTGGAAAAATGTATATTTTTTAGCTCTGGATTCATCAAAAAGGGATGAAAAGTCTGCATAGGGAAATGGAAAAAGGCCCTCTATGAAATATAGCAATGGTGAGGAAAATCTTTCTATAACACTTAGTGTAGAGTCTTTGAGGGTGGCAGGAAATAGTTTTAATTTCTAGGCGTCTTGTACGTAGTTGTAGCTCCTACACAAGATGTCAAATTCAAATAGGAAGGTGTTTGGATATTCATTGTTTTTACCATAAAAGGTAGGCAGTGCTAAGAGAGGAATATTCTTCATGTTGACATTCAGAGTGGTGTCTAAAATCGAAAACCCGAAGGTAGTTTCGGTTTGGTTTCCAGTTTCTTCTTCCTCTCTATGTCTTACATTGTTATGGTCTTCCTAATCATCCATATTGGCTTGATTTCCAAAAAGAGAGTACCTAGGTGGTTTTATCTTTGAAGAAAACAAGGTTTCCCTTTGATGGAAAGGTCTTCCTACAGATTGGATATATGGGACTCTACTCGAGCCGGTTGTGACTATTGGTGCCAAAGTTTATGTGTCAGTTTGAGAGATAATTACATTGGATGAACTACCAAACACAATATTCACCTGTTCAGGGTCTATGATATGTTTAAAGTTAGGGTCCCCTGGTGGTGGTGTAAAAGAAAAGGTTGTATTGTTTGGTTATGTGGAAGACTCGAGTGGTCTTGGCTCCTATCCTAATATGATTTATGCTTCAATTTCGTGTTCTATAGTGCTCCCTGTATTAGTCTCTTCAGAGATTATTTTAGCTCTTTGAGTTGAGCTAGCTCCTGTTTTTCGGTATCGGTCTGCAGATTTTATAAGCAGAATGTTCCCTCCCCCAAAGAGATCGGAAGGAACCTTGATTGAAAGGTCTGATTTAGATTTAATGTATCTACCTTGTGGGTTTCTAGGCCTAATCATGAAAGAAAGAAAAAACAAAATAAAAAGCTACCGTTTGGTTTCTAGGTCTATTCATGAAAGAAACCAAAAACAAAAAGGAAAAACTACCACTGGGTTTGGGGGAACCTGCTATAGAAGATGCACAGGTTCTTACCTCTTATCTTAAAGTTCCCTTGCCACCAAACTAATGCTAAGGTCTAGAAATGATCTAATTCCTAACTACTTCTTACCTTGAGACAACTCCCCAACAACGATGCCAAAAATGATGGGTGTTATATATGCACTTAAAACACAGTAAAAACCCTCAATTAAATTGTCAACCTAGGATAAGTAAACTTAGAGTTGTAGAAAAATATATGCCAAAGGTAGAAGGGTTGGTAGGAGGATAGTCTAACTAATGAAGGCATCTATCTAAGGCTAATCTACTCAAGCAAAGCTATCTAACGAGCAAACCCTACTTAGCAAATTGAAACTAGGTAACCTAAGTACTTTTGGGCCAAGGGTCGATGGATAGTTCCTAAGAAAGCAAGTAAAACCCTATATAAAGCAAACTAGTTCAACAATAAGAAATCAACAAACTACTTTAAGCATAATGAGCAAATGACAAAAACAAACTATTTTAACTTGCCAACCTACATTCAATGAGCAACTACCCTATAAAAGCAAATAAATAAACAAACAAAGACACCTATCTAACCTATTAAAGCAAATAGACAAGAAAGAAAAGACACCTAACTAACCTACTGAAGAAAAAGACAAGTAAGAAAAGGAAACTAACTACTACAAGTAATCAAAGTAAAACTTCTCATTGAACAACTATCTAACCTAAGAGGCAAGTGGACTAAAAGCTCAATGCAAAACTATTTCTGATACATGAAAGGAAATCTAAGAGGCAACTGGACTAAATGGTCAATGCAAAACTATTTCTAACGCATGAAAGGAAATCTATTTTATTGAAAGCAAGAAAGGCTACCACTAATTATTTATCTATGACAAGCAAACTACTGTCTAATCTATCAAAGACTACAACAGCAACAAAACTACCTTTTAAAACTATGAAAGGAAGAAACTATCTCTTCTAATCTACAAAAGCAAGAAACTATCTTTAATCTATGAAACACTCAAATATAATGCTAGTGGTTGTGTGAATGTCTTCCGTGTCGGATAATATCTCTATGGCACTTGACAACAAAGGACAATTCAAGCGGTATGAACTTAACACTAATCTCAATGGCAAAGTGAAAGGTATGGATTAAACAATCCAATGATAATTTAGCCATGACAAAAATAATGTTAGATACCCTGCATATTCATGTATAAACCATCAACAACATAACGAGATCATCATTAGATTCCTATACTATGTAAGCAAAACTAGATTCAACCATTAACTAAGAAATTTAATTGTATTTAATTCTAGGAAAGGAAATTGCGTAAAATAAAACTATGCTATGTCTATTCTAACCATTCAAACTGCAATAAAGAAATGCCTAAAAACATAAATTAAACTGTGATATTGAAAAGTAAATTAACAATCAACAACTAATTAAATCAGATCTATATAAATTGAAATAAGCAAGCTATAATAAAAAACTGGAATTAACTCTATCCATCCATCAAATCCCTGTCAAAGAAAACCCAAATCAAACTTTGTTCTATTCTAATTAAACTATGTTTTAAACTTGACTATAAAATCATAAATCAAATCATAATCTAACATCTAGTTGCATATGGGGTTAGTATAGAGACTTGCAAGTCTATTCCTAATCTACAAAATCAATGGATGTTAACACATCTCATCATTCTAACCTGCAAAAGAGAAACACAACAATTAAGCTACAACAAACTAATCAACTCAATAAAAATATGCATGTACGGGAAAATAAAGAGAGAAATTAAGTTATGGAATGCATGAACAACACACTAATAGTCACTAGACTATTAGTGGGCCCCCCAACAAGTCATGGTCACTCTCTAAAAGCACACCACAAACTCAGCAGGTCAAATTCACCATAAAAATCCAAAAACGAAGTTCTGGCATAATCTGGCAATGTAAAAACTCTAAACAGAGTAAAAACGTATTTGTTCCTATCACATTGATGTATCTGATGCTTATGCTACTTAACAATCATCTGACCATCCTAGTGGTATTTATAAGCTTACAGACCAAGTGGTCAACCACAGGAGGGTCGGACCACTTCTAATTTTGGCAAATTACAATAAATGATGCTCTGACGAATAAAACAAAGAGAGCCAATAATCGCCCTCTTTGAACAACTGAAACTGAGTTGTCTAGAGCATAGTAGTTGGAGGGTGCAATCATGAACAAAACCCACGTACCCAATTTTCCCATCACTGGCCGCCAATGCCATAACTGCCAAGTCGCCTTCCATTTCTATGCAATACAAAGTGTTGGACAGAGAGTCGGATCGAGTGCCAAAATGAGTGCCGGAACTAGAAGTGTAGTGTGTTTTTTCCCTGTAACACTAGAAAAACATGAATTAGCTCTTGGAAATCATAAAACATGATGAATGATACTTGATACAATCATTAAACATGAATTATACGTACCTTATGTCGATCATATCGTTTTATCATAAAATTCTCCAAAAATATCCTTCAAAAGATGAAAAACACATATGTACATGTGGCAAAAGTGTATAATAATTGTCATGAAAAAGATCATATGTGGTCAACTTGAAACATCAAGCTTAAAAATTAACCAAATGGAGACATTCAGGAAATAAAATAAAATTTAGTCACAAATGAAACATTCATAAATTAAGTAATCCTTTTTTAAGTTTGGGTATAATAGGGTTTGTACCACTTAGCAAAAGAAAGCGTTCTTGGGGTTTTGTACCATAGAAAAGAAGGCGTTCCTGGGTTTTGTAAGGATATTTCCCACGATAACTATAACTAACTCAATGTTAACTATATCACTGTTAGAAATACAAATTATATTGACTCCTCTCACCCTTTTTTGAGACTCTTTTTCCTTTTCTGACTTTCATCTTCCTCATTAATTAATAAAGTGTTTTCCATTTTGCTTCCTGATGTGAAGGTGGAAGCTCTAAATTATCTCTACCCCCACCCCCTCCCCTTCACATCACTCTCAGTTCCCCAATACCCACTGTTTGAAATTATAAATAAAAATTATCATATACTATATTATACAATATATAAAAACATATAAAGATCACATATAAAGATGAAAGCCACATACCTCTTATTTTCAACAATTAAATGTCAGTCATCTTCTTCAATGCTGGGGTTTAGGGTTTAGGGTTGGGATCGATTGTGCCCCTAACCATTGGATTCACTATGTTGCTTAAGTAATGATAAAAGTGTAAGGTTATAAGGATTTTGTTCACTTGATTGCACTTTTTTCTTATGTTTCAAGAGATACTTATAGTTGATATTAGAGGAAGAGAAGTTATTAGCCTCATAATGTTAGTTTAGACTCGGACTTGATTTTGTACTTGAAGTGATACAGTATTATAATTTACATGTCTTAGAGTGCAAGATTTGGAACTTGGAGGCGGTGCCATGAAAAACCGCTGCTCTACTTTGCCAAAATGTCAAAGATACCTAACCTTATTATTTGTCTTTGTGTCGGTACTAACCGAAGGGTAGGAACTTGAACTAAGTGGCTTCGAGGCATAGTTCTTTAAGTCAAATAAACTTACCATTTTAAAACCGAGTGCTTAACCCAAATCCTGGGGTGGCTCAAAACCAAAACTTTATGAAAGAGCGGCTTTCCAAATGGAGAATGGAAGCTTATTGCCAGGAAAAGTGATACAGATACATTTAATGAGCATATTCGAGCATTTTTCAAATAAGTTTTTGTGAAGGATGGGTTGATGTTGATGAAGAGATGGAGGAGAATATGCTTCTCTCAATCTTAACCAGATTTAAAAAATTTAGAAGCAGTATTCAATCTACATATCTTTGGGCACAATCTCGAGAAATTAGCCGACTCTGAAAACCGATTGTACGGAGAAAAGTATGAAAATTATTTAGACCGATCAATGGGAGATGGACAACTGGAATTTGGATCGGGGTCGTTGCCCTCGAACCCCCTGAAAATGGGGGGTGGCAATGATGTGTCAAATTTCAACTATGCTATAAGCCTCATTTTTCATGAGCTTCTCTTGGTTCGAGAATGGTTCTCTGCTCCTTGAGGAAACCACATGAGGGTGGAAGCTCTAATTATTCCTCTCCCACATCACTCTGAATTTCCCCATACCCAATTTGAAATAATAAAGAACATGTAAAATGCTATATTATACAAAATAAAACATGCTCTAAAAATCATCATATAAAACACATACCTCTATATATCATTCATCTTCTTCTTCATCAGAGCTCAACATAAGTCATATCATCTTCATCATGAACATTTTCATTTCCCAATACCCAATCTATCTAGATTCAACCACTATAATTAAAAACGACTTTAGATTACATGAAAAAAAATATAAGAGATATATAGTACAAATCCTCACCACATGTAGGAATATCATTGATATTATTCTTCATCCAAATCAACATATTCTATATCATCATCACATTGTTTAGAATCATCGTTGAATGGATTGTCATATCAACATCATCATCGATGCCATCATAATTTTGATGTCTCCTCATCGGATATAGCGTCATCGAGAACATTATCATCTACATCATACGGTCGATCAACTTCCTCGACTTAATCATGTGGCATTACAGTCACCTCCCCATGTTCATCGTATCACCTTCTAGTTCTTAGACCATCATCTTCTTCAATACATTATATGCTACGGGCCTTCCTCTTTGATTATATCTAATAACAAATGACCAACTTGGTTTACCAGGAATCTTGCAATAGAATACCTGCTCACGTTGGTTGGGAAGAACATAACTTTCTAGACCCAACTCAAATGTCATTGTATTAACCATGGTAAAACCATTTCGCTAACTGAAATAACAATTCCTTAGGGATCGTTCGTTTATACATAAGCGATACCATTTTGACCTCAAAAAGCGAGAATTATCTTCAAGGATTTGAAGTCATTCTCGATTATATCATCCAAATATTCATAATATCTATTTTATGTTAGTCTTGGATGTTTGTCACTTCCTAGAAGAACACGTGGATTACTTGAAACATTGCAGTTATCCTTGAATCTGTGGTTTTCTTCGTGTCATCCATGTTTTTGATGAGAAATTTTCGACCATTATACCATGTATCTTTGTGGTGCTTCAACTGAAATATTTCCAACAAGTACAAAATAAATTAATAATTAATAAAGTATTTAAACGTAAATATTAAAAAATAATACAGTAACATTTTGTATAATAACAAAAGTGCGGGTAAAATTTTGTATGCTTAAACCATATGCTAAATCAACCTCCCTCTACGTAAGATTGTGGCGATCTTCATTCGATGACTCTCTTTTAATTAATGTAATACCTTCCCATGATAACCTATCATCATGTTGTTCACATTGTTCTATCCATGGCTTCATCCAATCAAGATTGGTAACAATGTATAAATGTAGTGCATCCACACTTTCGACCATTTGCAATGAAAAAATATAAATTAGTAGAATAATGAATAATAATAATTGATGGAGGTATAATATAAATTGAATAAATACAATATAGATAAAAATCAAATAATATAATACCTTTCACTTTTCCTCATTTTACCATTCGACCAGAGACCTCCTTCATATGCGGCGTTATTGACACCCCCAAATGCAATGCATGAAAGTGAGTTTCCTCCTAATCCGGGAAGATAATCAGTAATATACACTAATGTTTGATATACCATATACCCCTTCACCATAGAACCCTAGGGATGTTATCTTTGTCTAACTAAAGCCTTAAATGACTTCAAGTTCCTCTCCAACATCAACATTGACCTTGTGTGTACAAGTCCACACAGATTCAATCCTCCAGCTTTGGTGTATGAGGTAGTGTTCTTAGCATTGAAAAATGTTGGAGGGTAGATGCTTTTGCATTGCTGCATACATTAAGCAGGAATTTCTCTCTTCAATGTTATATCTTCATATGGATTTCTTTAGATGACAACCACCTACAAATATTCGAAAACAAAATAGGTTTCAACAAAGGAAACAATATTGTATACATAGATATTACAAGTAAAACACATGTATCGTAACAACTTCTACAACATTTTTATTACCTATAAATAATAATATGTAATTCATCGATGGATTATTTACCTCGTATACATTTTCCAAGATCATATATAACTTGTTTCGTTGTTGTCAAAGCTATCGGGCAAATATAGAGGTAGCACATAATGTAACAAAAAACAAAAAAAAAAAAAAAAAAAAAAAAAAAATATTTACAAAATTTTAAAATATTACATAGATTCTTACCAATACATAACAAGTATATGAAATAAATTACCTTGATGAAGGTATGCCAATCATGAGTTTTAACCATAAATTCACCTTTCTTTGTTCATATATTCTTAATGTTTGAAGCAAAATCACATTATTCATTTTTTGAATGAGCTATTTTACAACATTTCTCTATCATTCTATAAATAATATGGGAGGTTATTTCGATCAACTCCATTAGCCCTTTTTTAAATCAATAATATTTAGCATTGCATTATTGGCTTATTGAATGTCACTACAAATTTTAGACTTTTTTTCTTTGTCGCCTTCATCTAATATTCTCCACAACATTTACATTTAAATTATTCTGATGGCCATTGTGTGGATGGAAATGAGGTATTTCTAGTTGCTCATAGTAGGAAACCCTCTTGAATTGTTTGGGAAACTTTTCATTCCTCATGAGTGAGCCAGATCAATGCCTTGACGACCAACTATATATGTTACATAAATGAAATTACCACAACAATTGTTAGATTATACCCAGTAGACATGAGAATTCAACACAATTAAAAATGTAATATATTTCATACGGTGATGAAGATTGACTTACATTGTGATTTGATATGTTTATATTCCAACTTCCATAGGTGTGGTGTCATTCTTCTTGGTTTTATCCCACTCTCCTATTTCCCATTGAAACAATGTTTATCGGTATTTCAATGGTTCTTAGGTAGAAGTTCTTATACTCATCAAGCACCTCATTTTCTAAACTTCTTGACTGATGAGATCTCATCCTAGGACCTCAAACTGAACATGCAAATTTACACTTTGTTAGAAGAGAGGCCTAGAAGATACACATCAGTGGAAGCATTAGTTATATAACAAGCGATTATAATAGCATCATCATCTAACTTTTTTAAGTGCAATAGTGTGTTACATACCACCAAAATGTGTTAGATCCGATGCATCGTGAATCCATGTAAGAATCCCATGGATTTGAAATCCTCTTTGACCTATTGGTCTAGAGATGTCGTACATAGTGATGTCATCCTATAACTTTAATAGCTCATCGACAACAGGCTCAATATATACATTCTGTATCACTGCTTGGTACTTACTAAATGGTTAAAAAAATACATAATTACTACATGGCTATACATATGAGGGGTGTGCAATGAATAAGACAAATGGAATGTTAAATATTAAAAAAACAATGTCGTTATAAAAAATATACCTGGAACAATCATTTCCAACGTTGTGTGCTCTCTCTTTATTGACATCCAAGGAGGGAAAGGTTGTTGTTTATAACAAAAGCAGGACACACCGAGTAGATAGACCTGAGCTCACCAAATGGATTTACCATCGGTATAAATGAAATCCTAATATTATGAGGTTCTTCTTTAAGAATTGTCTTTCTTGATGTTTTTATAAGAAAAGGAACCAGCTGCAGTGAAGAGCATCATCTTCATATATTCTATGCATATTGGTAATCCATAAAAGCTATATGTTCACGACATAAATAGTTGTTGTGGCGTGGAATTATGTGAATATAGCGAAGAACCTTGAGCACCTTTTTGTTAAGCCCGGTCAGGTTGATATCTTGATTTGACATTGCGAAGACAATTCAAATTCGGTCACATATTTTCCACCAATATATGATGGCGGTCATTGGGGCATGCGAATGGAATATCATGCTATTGATATTCCATTCCAATTTATTTTATAATGGCATATAATTCTTGGTATATGTGAGGTAACTTATTTGGTGATGGTAGAAATATCCACCTATCAACCGACAACAACAATATACAAAAAAAAATCAATAATGAAACTATTAATCATTATTAAATACCCCATCCTTAATTTGAAATCAATTATACTTGAAAATAAAATAAAAATAAAAGTTGAAAATTGCAAAAAACTGTAAAATTATGTTGCTTTACCTTAGGATATATGTCCTTCACATGTGTTTGATAGACATTTTGATACCTTCAAGTTGACCAACAACATTACAGTAGAGAGACACTTTTTTTTGTGCCTTCATATAGGAATTCAATGGCATTTTGAAGGATAGGTTTATCCAAAATATATTCATCATCGTTGTCCTCATCACCATCATCATTATCATCACGCAGAATTTTCCTCCTCCAAGTGTATCATCATCCATTGGAGCACTATAAATGTCTTGGATCAATCTATTGTCCATCATCATCAATTGTATTATTAATATCATCTTTTCCATAGGAATAGCATGGTCATCATTATCCACATGATTAAGTTTCATCTTGTTCTTTAGTATTATCTCTATTAAAACGTCTCCTTCTAGGCGACATCACATTAAGTAAGTTAGATTTTTTTCAAAACAATAGAAGCAATAAAATCCAGTTAGAATATATCACCAAATATTATTTTTTGAAAAGATAAATTAAAAATAATAATAATAATGTATAATACCCTTAAGATCTGCATAATAACTAATTACTTACCATCGGACGATATTCATATTTACTTCAAGTAACATTCTCCCTAAAATATTTTTCAACTATTTTAAGGTAGTCTTCTTCCATTAAAACCACCACATTCACAACAAGAACAATAGCATTTCCCATCACCATGAATCACTATTTTCAACTTTAACATAACAAGCTCTCTTGTCTCGTCTGGAGTTGACATTGTAATTACCTATTACAATAAATCCATTGAAACATTATAAGTACAATATCCAAATCTATTCAAATAATTTGGTATATATTTAGATATTTGTAGTGAAAATTATACAGCATGTTTATAAAAAATAAGGGACAAAGCATAGGAAACCTAAAATCAACTAGAAAAAAAAAGGAACAAAGCATGAAACCAATGCATTTCATATCCAACGTACAACATTGGATGCTATTTGGGAATCTAAATGACATTTGGTTCTAAAACAACACATTGATACATAAACATCAAGCATAAGAAATGAATCTTCTAATAATCCTATCTTTGTTGCGATCCACCTACTATTATTTTGCCAAAATTGAGGAACAAAATTGATAGAGTGCAAGAAAGAGTTTGGGGAGAAACATAAATCATGACATAAGAGCATAAAGACAACTTTAATTCTCATAAAAAATGATGATGTAAATAAAATTAATTTGAAGACAACCAAACAAAGTTGGCAAGCAATTCCTTTGCATGGTAATGATAAACAATACACTATACATCTTTTACTATACAAGTTTAAATCCTCATACCTTGATTCATCCCCGAAATCACAAAATTCCATTAATAAGAGGAGGTGATAATAGATCCACCTCCTCTACCCAAAATCTTTCTATATAATATTAAATTCCCCAAACAAAAATTAGAATTGCTTTAAGGGATACACAGAGTATCATTCTTAATATCACCACAAAAGCCACTTCTCTTCACTTCTAGTTGGTTCTTTTCTAACTCAAGGAGGAATCCCTAAATGTAAATTTACTAAGGCAAGGATACTTAGATATTCAATAAGTTCCATGAAATAAAAGAACAAAATTAGAGTGATTGAATCTAATTGGAGTGATTGTAGCTGAATCAATAAAATTTTTACTCTATCAAAAGTGGAGAAACCATAAAATATTTCTAAGGACTTAAAATCAGATTTTATGGTTTATTTTAAGGAGTGAAAATAAACTATAAAATAGTTCAATACCACCAAATTACTAAATCACAAAGAATTTTTGTTTTTAAGTATTGACCTTCAAAATCTCAACTATGTAGAGACTGATCAATTCAATGTTTCTTCTTGAAAGAGAATCAGGAATTTCATAAAAAACGAACACCATTGCATCAAAACAGAGATAGTTATTTGCAAGCTGTAGAAAATGATTAGCCATGGCCCAGCAGAAAATGATTGTTGTAACTATAGGAAATTTGTCGTAACTAAGATATATATAAGATTGATTTCATGGGTTTCCACGACAGTGCGGTCAAATTGACCAAACAATAAGTCAATGACAGTTTGATTCTCACACGTGCCATAGTTGGTTGTTATAACGACTAAAGTTCGTCGATATAGAGACTAAATCGTGGTTGGTCTCTCTAGCGATGAAAGTTTGTCTCAATGACCAACATGGAATGTTGTTAAGCTATGAATTTTCGATAATGAGCAGTTAGACCCGAGAAAAAAATAAATTTAGTCAAAGAAAAAACAAAAAAGTGCGATAAGAATTTTAAACTGATAAATACAATATTTTGTTGTAATTTCCGCCCAATGTAGTAGTGTTGGAATGTAGTGCTTCAAATTTGTGATCCAGAGACTGATCAATTCAATGTTTCTTCTTGAAAGAGAATTGAAATCAAGATTTCATAAAAAACCAGAACACCATTGCATCAAAACACCCGAATGATTGTTGCAACTGTAGAAAATGATTGTCGCAACTGTAGAAAATGATTGTCACAACTATAGAAAATTTGTCGTAACTAAGATATATATAAGATTGATTTCGTCGAGTTTCCGACGAATTCGGTCAAATTGACCAAACAATAAGTCAATGACCGTTTGATTCTCACACATGCCATAGTTGGTCATTATAACGACTAAAGTTCGTCGCTATAGGGACTAACTCGTGGCTGGTCTCTCTAGCGATGAAAGTTTGTCTCTATAATGACCAACATGGAATGTTGGTCGCTAGACCGATGAACAGTTGGAGCCCGAAAAAAAAAAGTAAATTTAGTCCAAAGAAAAAACAAAAAAATTACGACAAAATTTTAAACCGTCGTAATATTTCGTCGTAATTTCCGCCCAATGTAGTAGTGTTGGAATGTAGTGCTTCAAATTTGTGAGCCAAATTGTGGTTTTGTAGGTTTTTTGCAAGGGTTTATGGCCACATATGTGTTCTTGGCTGGCCATAACTCTCATATATATAAAGGAATGAAAGAGACATTTCATAACTCATATCATCACTTCATTATCTTATGTTAGAGATGTGAGAAGAGGAGTGCACTAATCCCTTTCTTTCTTTTTTGTTCATCTGTGTACATTCTCTATATTATATTGGAGGTGATAAGGTTTCTTAGAGCTTGTGGAGCATCTTGAATACTAGGGTTTGGGTTTTATCCTTTGGAGAAACTGGGGCGAGGTTTTGTAATTAAACACTAGATTATACTTGTTAAGAAGTGGAGAGGAGAAGACATATTTCCTTAGACAACTTGTTATTGTGACATTTGCTTGTTGGAGCTCCTTGGTGTTGGAGAGGGTTTTCTTGGTTTTCTCTAACTACGATATTGTAGAGATACAATATTGTATTATACTTGAGATTAGGCTATGGTATCTACACGAAATTCATATATATATATAAAGTTTTCAACTTTCCAGTAATTGTTTTTCATGTAGATATGTGGAAAAAAGAGCAAGGAATTTCATGTAGATATGTGTACACAACCTGGCCATAAGAATCATATGAGAGTTCTTTGTAGTCAAAGAATCCCAACCCAAAAAGACAAGAATAGACTCGCTCAGTTGCAAGAATAAATAGAAGCGACCTTGTATAGAAGTGTTTTGTTGTTTTGAATGAACTGACGAGCCATCCGAAAAGAAGAGTGATCTGACATTTAAAAGGAAGAGCGATCTAAATATATGACCTGCAAAAGGAAGAGTGAAGGTTTCTTCACACAGTTTCAGCCATGTTTGTTGTTGAATGGAGGATTGGTCGTTGAGGCAAAGTTGTATCCAAGTTGAGGAGATACAATTTTTTTCCCAATGTTAACACTGTTAGTTGCTTCATCCATGCCATTGATTCTTCGAAACCCTAGTCGTTGCCCAAAGCCTAGACCTGGAAATTTGGATATTGTAGAAGTGGCATAGAAGGGGTAGAAGGGCGTAGAAAAGCTACCATTTGTCGTGGCCTCCATGAAAGCTTGCTGGCGGCCTCAGTGAACTCGACGCCTCGACCTTGTAAAGTGTGAAAGAAAAAAATTCGATCTGCGACCTGGTAAAACAAGTGAAGGAAAGATTAAATGTTTGCAACACTGTGTGGAGGAGGTCGAGTGTGTGGAGAAGACCAAATGTTTTATACGCGATAAAAAAAAGAAGATCCATGCCAAATTTCTTTGCATTCAAAGCAAATAAACGCTAAATTTTGGTTGTTTCATGCTATAAGTATAAAATAACTAGCGTAGCTGCTAACTCGCGATTGAGAACGCCTAAAGATATCCATGCTTGAAAATGAAATGCTCCATGCTCATGCAATAGGTGGGTCGGCCAGTCATCGAATATGAAATGAGCGGACAGCTGAGACGCACGGACAACTGAGGAGGAAGTTGAAGTAGTGCCCGTTAAAATCTAAACGTGGCAATTATATGGTGCTACAGTAATTTCTTAATATGATTAGGTAAATGTTAAAAAGTAAACAGGTTATCGGATGCATTAAAAAATAC
>SNQJ01S0087002.1:52744-72512 GCA_010110895.2 Picea sitchensis | reverse complement strand
TTTGGCACTTTGATTAAACTTTTGATTATATACATTGGTGCATAGTTGATTTGTATGACAGATTTTTAAACACTATGGTATAACACTTGCGTGTATTGGCATACACATTTGATTTCATTGGTTGTACACATGGCTTAATGGTTGAACTATTATTATGGAGTAAACAACTATGAAATTTGGTGGTTGTACTTGGATAATCAATATTATGCATGTTAGACTCTACCACCTTCGCATGCGCGCATTTATTCTTACCCCTTTTCGCTCGTTCATTGTTGTTGGTTCGGGTAGCTCTGTTACTGTGTGTGTTGATGAATTCGAACCCTTCCTCAACACACACAGTTACTGTTACTGTGTGTGTTGATGAATTCGAACCCTTCCCTTACATGTGTGTTGATGAATTCGAAGACAGTGGATGGCTTACCTTCGTCAAACGTTTTGAGGGTTTTAACCTTTGCGTAGCTCGACAATTTTCCATAACCTTCGATGGCTGTCAAGCCAAGGTCGGAGATATATAGTTAGACATTGATGAACAGTTTATCAGCTCAGCCACAGGGTTACCTACTTCGGGACAACGTTGGTTTAAGAATTGCAAGGTCGAGGAAGTGTCGTGGACATTGTTGTTTTAATCACGCAAAATCACCTCCTGTGATAGAGGTATGCCCGTAACTATGCTCAAACAACGATGGAACGATTTATTAATGCTAATCAAGTAGTTTGTGACCTGTGAAGGTCGATACGGGCTTGTGTTCCTCTACCACCTGTGTCTATTGATGATTTTCATAGGGTATCCTCTAAACATGTCGTTCTATTTTCATCGGAGCCTGTATAAAATGTCCAAAAATTATAAAAGGAACAAGGTTGATAACAACCTGTTTCATCATGGGCTTATTAAGCTCATCGTTGTTTATCATTTGAGTTTGCTCGGTGACAGTTGGAAGGCCTTCATCACCCGTAATGGCTTTGAAGAGACTGACCCTGTACAGATTGATAAATCTGTGGTAGTTGAAACCAAGGCTGTACCCCGGTGCCCTACCATGTCCTATTGCCTAAACCCTTGGCTGACCCTCCTATCGACTTAACCCACACTGTGACTAAGATTGTTGAGACTGTTAAGCCTATGAGCAAAAATCTCAAGGCAAACCTTGCTGCAAACGCCAAAGGGAAAAAAAAATGCACATTTGATTTCACGGATGGCAAGGAACAAGCCAAAACCCCCTGTTGAGCCAAACCCTATCGTTTTGAGTGAGGACTCCGATTCGGAAGTGGAGCGTTTCTTGGCTAGCGAGTACCCCTACTCACAAGGTTTGTGTTCCAAACCCTCATATGATTTTGTATCAAACCTACCCCCCTGCCTAAAGGATGACCCTAACTACCCAGGCATTAAGTTGCCTTGTGAAACCCTCGGTCATTTGCCCAAACCCTCACCTGCTCTGTCTAAACCCACAAAGTCGCTCTGTAATCAATGCAATTCATGGTTAGAATGATATTATATTGATGTTCCTATACTTCAGTCAAAGATTCAGTCATTGGAAGACCAGATTGCAGTCCTAACCAGTCAAAAGGCCAAGCTACAAGCAAAAGATAAAAAACAAAAGACAACCAGCTCCATCCTATTTAAAAACGTGGAATCAACCACGACTGTTGTAAATTCCAAGCTGGTATAAGCAAGCAGCCTTGTCGCTACACAGGTATGGTTTTCACATCGTTTTGTTTTGTAAATAATCTAGGTTGTTATAATGTTTTCAATTCAGTTTTTAAACAGTTCTGTTCACATCTTGAATGGCTCTGTTATATTGCGTGCATTCTATATATAGCTTTGCTTTGAATAGAAAGAAATTTTGATTCGATATACGATTTGATTATTCCCAGTATAGAAATCAATAGATTGTGATTGGATTTGAGTGATCTTTGCTTGAATTTAATTGATTGGCTTGCCTCGTTAAGGTGACAAAATTAATAGTTTGCCTTCAAATGAATTGATTTGTATCCGACTTGAAAAGGAAATTTTTCATATTCAGTTAAGAACATAATCATGTTTGGATTCGATTTGGTTATGATCTATATGTTATGGTTGGTAAACGATTTGATCGAGTTTGATTGTTACGATTTTGCTTGGATTCGATTTCATTATCATTGGTATGCTATGACTGGTAATTGTTTTCGGGAAGATATTTGTTACGATGTTGTGTCGTGTGATGTTCTATCTTTGATTGTTTCCAAGTCAAGGATAATGACTCTGTCTCTTTGATGAAATACACTCAGATAACATTCGCGCCCGAATTGGAAATGAATCCGAATCATAACAACTATGTGAAAATCTTAGCTAATCGATTCTCTTTTGGTTCTAATTTGGCAACTTTGTCCTATGAGTCGAGTTCAGATTTTAATTAATTCTCTGTATTTTAAAATTTGTGAAATGAATTGGTCAAACCCTGATATGATTTGTTTGATTGAAACAATTGTGATCAAGATTAATCAATCTTGTTTGCTCGTTGTGCAAGAATCAACGATCGAAATCTATAACAAATTATGTTTGATTGATCCGGTTACGATTTTTGTTATGAGTCAATTATTGTTTGGATTTGTTCATAGCCTAAATCGCTTGCTATACAGTCATCGTGATAATCCTGTTCGATTTGCAAGTGTAACGATGTGTTTGCGATTTGTTCAATTTTCAATTGAATATCAAAACAATTTCATAACAGATGGATTTGATTTGTTGAGAAATGATTACGATTCTGTTTCATATGATTTCATTTACCCGATTTATGACTATAATCGAAACAGAGTATTTCTATCTCTGTACTCGGTTAATGATGTGGATCCTGTTTGAGTTCATAATAGAATATTGATTTCAATTTATGATCTATTCTCAAGTAATTATTGGATGTCAATTGAATGGAATTTCTTAAAAGATTTGATTTAATTTCAATTCTGATTCTGTATATTATTTTAGACTAGCTACAGAATCAGATGATTCTGTAGCTAAGTCTGTAGAATTAGATTTTAATTGTTTTATTAATAAAATATCTCTCTAACTTGTCTATTTCTGACCTGTTTTAGGTGAATTCGAATTGCAGGGGATTTCATGGACAGTTTAGAGGATATTCAGATGCTTTAGTTTCATTTTAGTTTCCTAGTTTAGTTGATCTTGGGGATATCTTCCCAGATTATGTAAACAGTTTGATAACTTCCACAGGGAGGTTTTACCCTGTGGAAAAACTTATAAATACTTATTATTTTTGTAATAAGGGGATCCTCATTCGTGGGAGAACAAGGATATGGAATTTTAATACAGACTGGGACAGAAATTGATGTTCTGCTACAACTTTAGCTTTTCATAATATCAATGTTTTGTTTCATGTTTATGTGTATCAATTTGCATTTGGTTAATGACTACTTTAGCTATCTTAGTCTTTTGCAAATGATATGATTTAATCAATATAATCCATATCTGATTTCTTCCAAGTACTTAAAAAACATAGCAATTACTTGATTCAGTTTGTGAATGACAGATTTCTCTTCTTCATCAATTGAATTATTAAGTATAAGTTTTTGCATGACAGGTTTATCTAAGTGCAGAGATTTATAAATCGTATAATTGTTATGATTTTTTATGTCTTGTTTGTCCTGTAAATAAACTCAAAGAGCATTGCAGCTATCGTTTACGAGAAGCTTCTGGATCATTCGGTGCGAGTTTCCTTCCTCTGACCAGCTTCGAAGTCATCATACACAAGACAAATTTGGAGCGTTTCCAGGTCTGTTTGTTGTTTATTTGTTTAGTATATTTGTTAGTATTTTAGTATAGTTAGTATATTAGATTGTTTAATTTCAGTAAGTTTTATTTCTTGTTCATAAAATCATATAATCAACAAAAATATCTTTCTCTGTCTTAGGGCAGAAAGCAAATGAGTTTTCCAGGTTTTATTTAAATCTGTATTTTGTAGATATGGTATATTTTGTAAATAAGTTATATTTCAGGTAGTAGTTAGTATAGTATTAGTTAGTAGTTTGTTTAATAGTTAGTTTTAATTAGATTGGTTAGTTTAGTTTGTTTTATTTATTGTTAGTTAGTTTAGTTAGTTTTATTTAGTTTTATTTAGTTTGTTTTATTAGTTTTAGTTAGTTTAATTTGTTTAGTTTTAGTTAGATTAGTTAGTTTAGATTAGTTTTCTCTTTGGTTTTCTTAGGACCTTAGATCGACTAACGGAGCCTCTAAACCCGTCAGGGTGGTTCATCCCAAACGACTTGGGTTATTAGACAACCCCGGACTGGTTCCACTCTCTCAGTTGACGGACGATCAATTTTGCCCGTCAACAAGAGGAGGGGGCATGACCACACCACCCCCATTTTATATATGTTAAAAAAACCTTTTATTACACAAATTTTCATGTACTATGAGGGGGAGAGGGAGGCTTACGAACACCCCTATATATATATATATATATATATATATTATCTATCATTTTAATACATAACCCCTAATGAAGTTTTAGCAAACCATTGAGTCTTTTTCAAACCTACACATGAAACTAATGCAAAACGAATCAATCTGATTCTATACACATCACACTGACAACATGGAAACATGAATCAAACTTTGATATCACAACGATCACTTGCAAGTTCATACAATGTGACATGACTGAAGCTTCTTTAAATGTTTTAAGACCTTCCCCAACCGTCACTTCCACCAATGAAGGAGATGACTCATTCCTCGTCGATACACCCAATACAAGAGCTAATCACTTCATCTTTGCCACCGTACCCGAGGTAATCACTTCATCTTCACCGAAATATTGGAGCTGATCCTTCTTTTGTCTCTGATATAGGAAAATGACCTTTCCAAACTAACTTTCATATTTTGGCCATAACTTTTGACTCTGGTACCTATTTCACACATTCCTTATATAGTTGGAAAGTTATTTCTGAAATCTACAACTTCACAGTTATATGATTTGAGAGATTCCTCACCAATTGTTCTAACTTTTCAAGATTAATATCTAGAACATTGTCAACGGATCTAGAGAACATAGTACCTCAATCAAGAGTAGAGGAACTAGGAATTGAACTTAGGGAAACATATACGAACTTTCACTTAAATAATTTTTCATTTCTATAGGTTCAAATGCGGGATTTTAATAGTTTATTTGAAAGTTATTTTGTGGTCACTCATCTATTGCATGTTGAACTGTGCCAATAACCAATGCTAAAGGAAGGTCATATTTAGTTATCTGGATAGGCAGTGTGTGAGGGAAGAAAACTATGAAGGAAGATATTCTACGCATCGAGGCAATCTACTAGTATGCATCAATACCCTCACAAATATGATGTGTTGCCGAAGAGGATAAATCAATAGCAACAATAATAATTATTGCAACAACAAGGGAACAATGAAAGGGAATCAAAATCGAATGGCCGAAGAAAAATTATGAATCCCATTATGGTTGAATATCAAACCTAGAGGGAGAAGCATTTTCCCATGTCTAGACAAGTCTTCATGGTGGGTAAGATTCAATATGGCCATAATCTAAGATGGCCCATCAACACTAAAAGAAAAATTCGAAATGTAACAACATATTATACATTAAATCATAAAAATTCCCATTGTCCTTGTTCTCTCATCATTACGAAGGGGATAAGGAAATGTTTTTGTAAATGGAAGGTCATAGGGGGAAGGCGGAATTGAGTAAAGGGATTTTGGCTCTTGGATCTTTCATGTACTATTACTGAAACATTTATTGAGGAGAAGCCTATTTGGACAAGCTATTTCCTCTAGAACTATGATTCTCATTTTGGACATATTGTGGACTAATCCATTGCATTTTTCTCAACACTTGGGTTGTGTAAGAATGTACTTCGTACTGTAGACCATTCTCATGTATGCTTGCTACATTCCTAGTTTTGTTCTTTAGTGGATACTTGTCTAAATTCATTGGCATAGAACAATAAATGATTGTTTAAATGCTAGACCATTCTGTGTTTATAGTTATTTATTAGTATTCTTGTTTATGTTTCATGTGAAATATTTCCCAGGACATTAATAGGAGCATGGTTGGTTCTATGTTTTCTTTCTGGTTACCTTAGTTTCATTCAGATGCATGCACCATATATTAGTTTCATTTCATTCCTTAGCTTAGAAATCATCATCGGTGGATCAAGCTATAATTGGTAAACCCCAAACCAAAAATGGTCACCGAGACAAAATCCAGATGGGTTCCCTATTCCAAATGGCGAGAGGCCTAATTCAAACTTCTTATTGGGGGTAACCCCTATTCTTGACAAAGGGAATTTTTCCTACATCAACAAAATTGGTGCTAAAGGAGGGTTGGATGACAAACGTGCCCATGTGGAGTCATTTAATTTAATTTTTAAGCATCCCATGGATCCTTTCCGTATATGTGTATGGAGTAACCTTTTGAGTATTTCAATACCCTCAAGGGGATTCTCAGTCGAGATAATTAATATCTTTTCAAACTTAAAATTGGATGGTGAAGGGAATATCTTTGCATTCACGCATCTCAATCAGTTTAACATCACTCAACAAAATCTTAAGATTGTTCGGGACAATGAAAATTTTTGATTGTTTATCCTCACATTTGAAGGATGGATTACAACTTGGTTTCAGATGTTACTAGTGAAATCAATACATAATTGGAAATAATTCATGCAAATATTTATTGATGCTCATGTAGATTATTTTTATGAAAAACTCTTTAATGAACTTGGAGAAGCTCGTAGGCTCAGAAATGAATCCATGGATGATTTCTTTCAAAGATTCATGCATATTTATTGTATATTTGTTGAAAGTGACAAACCCTTAGACTAAGAAATATTTGATTGGTTTTCATATGTCATATTTATTCCTGAAGGTTATGATCTGGATAATCAAATTATATTTCATTCACAAGATTCATATCTGCACTACGAATATTCAACCAACTCTTATGCCACATAAATAATTTCAAATCTATAGACCATTGAATCCTATCCTCAGAGATCTGACACTTTGCAATATGATTTTGAAGAACCATATGAGGAAATAATTTCAGTCGATGATGTCGAATCTATATTGAATGAAGAATCAATTCACCAAGTTGTTGTATATTTGAATGGTAAATTAACATTGGGAAAAGTAACGACTATATCCTTCACGGAAAATCATAACCAGACGGTGAATGTCGAGGGGTACATGATCTCTAATAAACACTCTGTATCGACTATGGGGGAATATTTACCAGAAATATTAAACCCCTTAGACCTAGAGTGTGAACCATGTACTGTCTCCCCTTTAGAAAATCACAGATACACTTTGGTCTGTGATGAATCTCTCATTGAGGAAATCTCGTCATTTTCAGAATCCACAAATCTGTTTTCTCTTTATACAAATCTGTTTGATGATAATCGCCCACATGAGAACCAACCTATTTATCATGCAGTGTAGTGTTTATATTACTCTTTCAATATGAAATAATGAATTATAAACAAGAATATTTCCCATCTTTGATCGACCAAACACTCGCTCTTAATGATAGTCCACCAGAGATGCACACTGTTGAAATTATTTCACAATTCAAATTTCTAGAACACGCCGAATCACTTTTTGATCATGATAACCCTGTTTTCGATGAATATTTTTTTTTGCAGAATTGAATGTGAGCACTTATGTATCATCTAATGATCTTGTACAATATGAAATTTCCAATATCAATCCACAGGTGTTAATGACAAAAGATATAAGGCATGTAGAACAAAACGAATTTTCAGATCTCCATGAAGAAATTATATCAAATTTACAACCCATCACCATGCAAGACACAATAAACATTGATCTGATCCAAGAATCATTGTCACATAAATATGCTCCAGAATCACATGTCAATCTTCAAGGGAAGATGTATCGATCATCCTTGGATTCTATCTCAATACTCCAACAATCCTCACCTGATTTTGGTGATGTTATAGAAGAACTTGGATTGGAGTCATATTTTGCTCGATGTTTCCCTCAAACAATCAGATGTCATTTATCCTCTCATCATGTGGGTTATGTAAAATGTGGGCCCACATAGGCTTTCCTGAATAATGAGGCACTTCAGTTTCAGCCGATGGTAATGCCAGGTTCTCACTATCTTGCTTTGACCTTTGGAATGAATAACAACACCCATACAAAGACACTCCCACATGTTACATTGCATGCAAATTTTGTTTATGGGTCTCATAAGGTATGCCACTCATTTTTGAATTCCTTCTAACATTCCTATGGTGATCAATGTAAATGTTTTGATGGAATTGAAGCTTGGTTGGAGGAATCCTATGTGTCTACATTTCCCATGAATAATAATGTTGTAAAATTTCACATGTTGGGTAGAGACTTACTTGATTCAATTCTTCCTATATTTGATCTCTTAGTACTCCAATTTCTTCTATTAGCTTTTCATGAACACATGGTTGCAGGTCTGGAGTTACCAAAATGGCTACATTGACACTATTATTTCACTAAGCCTTTTTTTAGTCACTGTAGGATAGAGTAGGAACAGGAGTAGCATGTTTCTTTTACTTCCTTTTTTCTTGCATAGTTTAGATGTTTTCTTCCATTTCTACTTGTAGATTTTGGATTTGTCTTGGTTTCTTCAATAAAAGCCACTAGTTGTTATTATATTAGTTTGAAACTCATGATGGTTTGCTTTAGTCTTAGTTTCTTTTCGCATGTAATCTTTCTTCTTTTCACTTGATGCCTTTCATTTGGTTATTTAACCAAGCTTGGATTAAATTTGGTTTTCATTATGTTAAGATATTTAGAGATGGGTCCGTTCAACACGAGAAGCAGCTGGTGATCTTGTTGGTGATCCTTCAGATCAGCGTCGGACACGTTCACAGTTCCAGCGAGCCTCTTCTCTTTTGGCTCAAGTTTCAGAAACTCATGATCCAGAGACATTTGCAGAAGAAACTCATGATCCGTAGACATTTGCAGAAGCTTCAGTCATCCAGATTGGGATACAAATACTAAATGAGGAGTATCGTTTTTTTAATAGAAAACGATACTTGGGATCTTGTACCTCTTCCAAGGCAAAGAAAACTTGTTAGGATGCAAATGGGTCTACAGAACAAAGTATTCATCAGATGGAAGTACTGAAAGACACAAGGATCGATGAAGGCTGCTGATTTTCCCAAGTTGGAGCGCATTGACTATAATGAAACCTTTGCCCTCAGAGCTAAAACAATCATCCATTTTGTTCTTTCCTTGTCACATAAATGGGAGGTCCATCGATGGATGTTAAATCTGCCTTCTACATGCATTTGAAAAGAAGTTGAAATCTACATGGAACAACCTCCGGTTATGTCCGTACGACTCTAGCCTTGTTTTTGCCTCAAGAAATCTCTCTATGGCCTAAAGAAATCTCCACGAGTTTGTTATGCCAAAATGGATAGCTTTCTATTGCCAATCGGATTCTCTAGATGCCATTCGATCCTAATGTCTATACCAGAAAGTAGGAAGCCATCTCATCATCCTTTTCCTTTATGTTGATGACCTTATCCCACTGGTAGTGACTCAAACTTTTAAAACCATGTGAAACTAGCCTTAAGAAAAAATTTTGAAATGTGATGACTTAGGATTTTTGCACTATTTCCTTTGGCCTCCAAGTTTTGCAAACTAATGAAGGAATTTTCTTTCCCAACCTAAGTATTCTTGTGACCTTCTTCGTCATTACATGGACGCATTGTAAACCAACCCCTTTTCCCTTCCAATCCGGAGTCAATATTGTTGTCACCTGTACTTCTCCCAAATTTAATGCCACCATGTACCATCAGTTACTTGTTAGCCTCTTATAATTTACTCATACTCGTCCTGATCTTTCCTTTGCTATTGGTCTTGTTGCCCTCGACATGCAAACACCCTATGAAAGCCTTTGGAAAGAAGTTAAAAGGATACTTTTCTATGTTCGTGGTACAACTCAGTTTGGGATACATTACCGGGGTCCCCTTTATTGGTTGGTTTCATTAACTCAGATTGGGCCAGCGACCCTAATTATCAGAAGTATACTGCAAGTTATGTTTTCAAACTTGGTTCAAGACATGTCACTTAAGCTTGTAAGAAACAACAAGTTATTAATATTTCTTCAATAGAAGCAGAGCAATGAGCAACAATTAATGCAAGTTAAAAATCCTTACGTATTTGAAAAATACTTTTAGAGTTCGGATTCCAGAAGCAACATCTGACCAAAATTTGGTGCCACAATCAAAGTGTCATCAATCTCACCAAAGACCCAGTTCAACATCAACATAGCAAACACATCGAGCTACACATGTACTTCCTCAGAAGCTTATTCATGATCAAGTTTTGAAGTGCTCTTTTTCCCTACGTAAGATCAAGTTGCATATTTTCACAAAGTCTCTACAAAAAAGAGAAGTTTTCCAAACTGATCTATGTTAGAGTTCAGTAAGTTGTCATTAAGGGGGGTTATGCTCTAATGCCTCCTTCCTCTCCTATCAGGCTCATTGTAAACTTCCAATCATCCCAAGTTGTTCTTAAGGGATGTTAGGATATTTAGACACTTAGGAGTTAGTTAAGATCTACTGGTCTAATATGCCTGCTAGGTAAAGTGTGTTTCTTTTTTTAGTATGCATTAGTATGCATTTGTAGTTAGGGTAATTCCCGACGGTCAAATGACATGTTCTCACATAGAGTATCCACGTTCATACTTCCTCGATCTTAATGGCCATTGATCCGTATTTTAACACTGGGATTGGTCCATGATCTCTATTTAAAGAGCATGAGGTCATTTGTTGATGATAGATTGTGAGAAACTCTCTCTTTGTAAAATCTCTCTGTAATCTTTTTCTTTGCATTAATAAACTGCTCCAAGTGGCCGCGTTGGCTGGGGCCGTGGATGCTTCCCCATAGGGGTTTTACCACGTGAAAACATCGGTGTGTTGATCTTTGATCTGGTTATGTGAGTGGTTACTGAAGGTGTTCGTCCTCTATTGGAATACCTGTGTTGTCGAACACATTAAGCTTCACGAAGAAACCATGTGCATAAATTCTTTGAGAAGTTAAAATGTAATATTTATTTGTTGTAGTGGAATTCACAGTTGGAAAACTTACTTTCCTGAGCTTTTGAAAGCATCTTCTATAGAATACTTTACAACTTGGTGAAGACGGAAACCTGTTTGAAGGAATCCTCGCTAAAATATTTCCACTGAATGGGTTTGAGTTCCTTCGATGATTGCATTGGAGAAATGTTGCTAAGGACTTGGGAAGGAATCATATCATATATTCATGGCCTTGTTGTTCCTAATCTGTAATGGTTTTTCAATACCTATTGACCAATATTTTGATGGCTACATTTCTTGCAAAATATTCTAGACTAATGGATCGATGTGATAGTATCTTTGGTCCATTATCTTGTTTCTTGAAGTAAATATTGGTGAGATAAAATATGGTTACAAACCTTCTCACAAGTATGTATTTCTATAGATTTAAACTTGTCATGATGATATGATTTCAAGAATATATAAGGTAGATCATCAATTTGTTTAGAAGAAATTTAAAATCCTATAGCATATTGGGATGACCATACATTAATTCTTTCATGATGGTGTTTATTGAGTATAATTACCGAGTGTTTGTTTCCCTGTTAAGAGGATGTGCATGAGAATTTCGATACATATATTCTTTTCCTAGTCTTAAAAGTTGTTTTCACTTATTGGGAAAAGAAGTAGTGTATTTTATCTCTAGCATATACCTCTAGGAACAAAGCATCAATTTTTAGTTTCCTTTTGATTGTTCTAAGCATCTTGAAAATAATTAGAGTTACAAAGCACATACACACAAACACTTTAATGTTATCTTTTGCATCAAAAGCTCCCAAGTTTGAATTTTAAGGACAAATACTTTGTCTATCACCTTCGGTGACATGATAGATATTTCCTCCTTGGTTTGGTGAGCTCAAATCGATGAAATTCATCTTTTGATCATCATACATTTCCCGATATAAGGGTAATGTTTCCTCAAAATGTTGTCATTATAAATATCAACCTTCAAAAAGATAAGTCTAAGGAGATATTCATAGTATTTTGTAGATCAAGTGGCTTCATTTAATGGCTTTGGTATCTTGAATTACGATGATTCATGTTTATTGAAGTTTGAAGGTATATTTTGAAGCTCTCTTAACTCAAATTTAACCTTCTTGATCTTATTCCCCTTTCAATTTCTCTACTCTTCAAATAATTAGATGTAATATCTTGACTTGGACCAACTGTCTGGTTTACATTAGTTCTCCCTTGATACAGTTTTGTTTTGGTTTTCTCATGAAATTCATTGGTTTTCTTGTCTTTATCTTGATACTGCTGGGGATTTCACATCATGATGTTTATGTTACTTTTAGAATTGGAATTCTAACCTTTTGAATGGAAGATAAATCTAATCCAAGTCATGAAACTCTCAACAGATCTCTTCGAAGGAACTGGTATACAACTTTTTGGGAAGTCTCATCAAGAACAACCTTTCAAAACTCATCCAAACACACAAATCATGAATCATATAGTAGAGTGAACATTTTATTGTCTAGGAGAGATCATTGTGACTCAAGAACAATGAAATATAACATCTAATACACCAATCAACAAATTGGTTCTCATATGGACTTCTTCAAGGAAGAACTAGTAGTCATCACAACCAAAGTCATTTGCTCACTAAAAGGGAACTTCCACTTGATAAACGAGTATTCAAGATAAGTTGAATCCACCTCTCTACTGAGATGTCAAAAATAGGAATTGGTAAGATTCAACATTTCACTTCATTCGTCCCAATAGGTATGGTTCCTTATCTTTCAAAGAATTATATTTTGGTTGAGTTTATCGTGCCATATTGGATACATACTTCATTTCTGGTTCATGTTGTGAGATATTTGCGAACATGTTTTTTTGGGAGGGAATTATCTTATTCGACACTTCTTTTGGTAAGATATACTAACTGGTTAAACATGCATGCTTGAAAATGGATAATAAAACAATCTGAATAATTGATCACTAGTTTTAATCGGTGTTATGTGTTTTCCACCTATGTGCAGATCTCTCTCAGTGAAGGTTTTGCTCACTTGAAGAGAAGGACACAGTTTGAGGAAGAAAAATGATTTAAGAAAATTTGACATGATCATGAAACATGTCACCCGAGAACTTTATTCACAAACTTGATTTTGGGATTCTACCTTTAAATTCTCTGGATATGACTTTTTGAGTCTTTTCTAAGAATTTTGGGATAAAATCAGCTTCATTTCTTGAACGGTTTTTCTTTACAGGTATGCATACCTAATTTATGTCGTATGCTTGATTTGGATTGGTGATGGGATAAACATATTACACTTTAGAATGATTTTCATAACTTGGAAAGATTTAGAGTATGCACATAGATTTTGAAACCTTGATATATCGCAAGGCCAACGAAAAGCAATTTGGTGGACAACAAACATAAGCTCTTTAAAATCCTTACTTCCTGAAGCACAAGGTTGCAAAGATGAGATGATTGTTTTCAAAAAATAATGATGAGAGATGCAATTCTTGGCCAACACTAGAACCGAAGCTCATCTATATGAAATGATAGGCTTTCACAGGTATTAGTCTTTTCAAGTGGCTGAAAAATTTCTTGTTGGTTGGGATGCATAAACATTATTAAAGATTATGGAAACACAAACATTCTGATTTATTTTTTCATATACCCTTTCTCACTGACTGCTTACTTTAATCATCATTTTCATTTATCCAAATTTTCACTTTTTCAGTTGCAACAAGTTTTGGGCTGAGTTCATCTTCTAATTCTGAATATGACTCCTCTCTTTCTTTCCTCGTCACATTTTCCCCTGGGGGAAGTTCACTTTATAAATTTTGTTTTCTTTATGATTCTTGATTATATTTGATGACACACATACATCTCACCTCTATTTGTCTCATACAAGCAACAACTTTGCACTATAAATGCCCAAATCAACTTGCATCTCTTTCCAGCTAGCTCATGAGCTAAATTAGAAGGTTCTCTTGAATATAAATTAGAACTATCTTTACAATATTGTGACTACCATTATACCATGACTTAATAGAGTGGTTAATCAACGAGTTGGCTTGTGAGTGGATGCTATGTAATGGGGGAACCATCCACACACTAAGAATTTGCTCGCATGAAAGGTGAAGTGTCAAAGTCTAAATGGATGAAAATCAAAAGGGATAACTTATTTATCTAGGTGCAACAAATATACAAAGTAAATATCAATAGTTCGCAACCATCCTCTATGAGGATAAAAGAGGGACACCACTTTCCCCATCCATTGGATGCTAAGAATACACTAAATAAATTGGGAAGGAATGTGAAAGAAAGCTTGACCAGACTAGGGGACATGAAGATATCTCCATTGGGGCCATGGATGCTCGATGACAGTGGAGAAAGGTCTGTGATGGAGTGGTGACTCCATCAGGGATATGGACGCTCGTGGGAAGTTGATCAACACCTGATACACACACACACACACACACACCTGGTAAAAACATTTTTATATCCTAAACCTATATCAACCCCATGATGGAGATACCACCATGAGTCAGGGATGCAGTTTAAGAAAATATATCTCACCATAATTCATCCTCTATTTACAACAGACAAACTCTACTAGCCAACATGAAAGCATCACCAATGAGCCCACCACAATTGAATCTCTCATGTAACTATTGCACATTAATTCTGGAATTTATGATCTTAAAAGTAATTATATGACCTGCTATCCTCTGATTTCTAAGGATAACTAAGGATATGATGTCTCAAGGCACATAGGTTGCAAACATGGAGTAACAATAGGAAGATCAGTAGGCAAATCCCTTCACTCACCACACATAACCATTTGATTGATGATCATTGTTAGCACTAGAAGTCACACCTAGACTGTTGTAGGTGTAAGCCGAGTACCCATCATAATATAAATGGATTGAATTGGTTTGAGTAGGTGGATCAACAAGACTGGGAAAGAAAGGGAGAGGGAAATAAATTGTCTGCAGAGGCATTCCATTGGGCATGGAGTCATAACATCCTACATATCAAAGGTAATCAAACTGTATAATAGACAAAGGGGATATATAATGATGAGTAGAAGCATAGTGAATATAAAAAAAGGAAGAACATCCATGGTACATAGATCCTTTCTGCAAATATATTAAAGATTGTTTAAACAATAAACATTGATTTAATGAGAAAGCTACAACCAATCCTCTATTGATCATGAATCCATCAATCAATGAAAACTATGATCCTCAAAACTTGAAATATATTAAAGCAAGAATATAACAAAGAAATGGGAAAACAAAGAATACAATCTGATAACAACTCTCATGAATCTTTAATGGAAAAAATTGTCATTACAAACAAGCCCTCAGGCTTACAAATGGGCATATAAATTGCTCCTCCATCTCTCTCCTCTATTGGATCATGAATCCAACCTATTCCTTATCAAAATCCACTTTCATATATAGTGAATGATCTCTCTCTACTCTAAGGAGTTCGAAACCAAGGATATACATAGGATCCTCCTCAATTTAGGAGTATGTTTACAAAAGATTCCAACAAAAACATAACAAATTCCTATTTTTTGGGATCTTATCTATTGAGATAAATGACTTTTGAAACAGGTCATGCTGCTTGATCTGGAGATGGAACACATGTCCCTCATGTCCAAATAAATCCTAGGAAACCATTTGAACCTTCCTTGATAGATGGAAGCCCTCCCATAGCTTGAATTTGTTAGACTGTTAGAGTTTGCAGCGCCTTTGACAACATGCACTGCAAACTTTCCTGTAGGTGATGTTTTTATATTTTCTCCAAAAAGACGAAATGATTCAGGATTATTTTTTTTCACCAAGTCAAAAACATCATTTCTTTCCTCCACACCAAATTTCGGAGGAACCCAGATTGGCATTCAAAAGTTACGATCAAAATAATACTTTGTTTTGTGCTAGTTGCTTACAAACTGTCATAAATTACCAATTCGCAGCGCCAGTGAGTTCAAGCACCGTGAACTTTCCTGTATCAGCCTGTTTCACTTTGCCAATGATTTAACATCTCAAAAATCATACCAGGTGTCTTGATATGCTACAAAATTTCATTACCTTGATATATGACTGGAGGAAAACACCAAAATTTTCTAATTATGGTTTAAAACTCATAGCCATCACAAAAAATGTTGTAAAATGCATGAAACATAAACTTTGACCAAAACTGATGTTGTTTTTGGGAAGATCAATGTCTTTATATTGTAGTTATGGAGATTCTTCTAATAGCCACCTTGGCCAACATGTATAATCAATGCTTGGCTACTTTTTGTAATTTGTTATTATAGTTGGTGTGTGAAAACAAAGTGAACATGAGTTTTATGGTTTAATGATACAACTGTTTTCCTAGAGTCCACCTTCTCCAAATATTTATACACATCAAGGTATGATATAGAGAAAACTTCAAACAAGAGGGATAAAGGAACAACAAATGTGATTTATAATAAAAGGAAGTCAAGTGATAATTCTCTGCTAAAACATGGTTTTCATAGGAATAAAAATCAGTTGGCATCTTTAATGATGTATTCAATTTCATGAGAGGTTCTACAAATGAGTTTACCACACACTTCATGTTTGATAGTGGTATCCTTCAATGGATTAATATTACACTTCAAAATTATGTAGAATGCAAGGGTTTTAGCAGTTATAGAATAGAGGGTTCGCAACACCTGGTTCGCAGTACTTGGTTTGCAGCGCCAGAGAAACTAGTTCACAATGCTGCGGTATTTCAATGGTACAGGGGGATTCTTAGCAGAGAAAAAGATGCATGAGGTCAAGAAAACATCCTAGAATGGTGTGTAGGATTCAGAGTGCTATGAGAAAGGATTTAAAAGTTGGTAGCAAATAATCTTGAATAGTTCACAGCGCCAATGCATAAGGAAACATCAACCCCTGTTTCAACCTTTGAACAGTTTGAAAACCATCAAGGAGTACTTGATAAACTTGGTTTTGATGTTGATGTCTGTAGTCTTGAGATGATATGTTTTCAATTTATCCAAATTCAACGATCCTCTTCAGCCAATCTGCAATGTCAGTCTGCAATGCCAGTTCATAGTTCCAGTCCACAATGCCAGTCCGCAACACCAAATTCGCAGCGCCAGTTCACAATGTAAAATTCAAAATCAATGGATCACTTCAAGAAGACTATTGGAAATTCTGGGACATAATCCTTGGAAAATTAATTAAATGAGGGCGCTGAAAACCATAAAATGCCCTTTGAAACGTTTCTTAACTGCAATGATGACAACTGTTTTTGACCCCCTAAAATTATATGTGCTAACATCTGTCTCCACAGGGGATGGAAACCTCCCTGTGAGGCTCTAAGAACATGCAGTTCCAATGCCTTATCCATTCCATCTCTACAATATGTACTCTGTCTATGCCTTGAGAGAACTTTGCTCATTATTGAAAACTGAAAAACAAACAAACTGAAATCTGAAAAACAAATCCTAACTAGAAAGAAAATGCTTGTGAAGTGAGCTTCTTTATGTACACTACCTACTTCTAATTGTTGAAAAACTGAACTTTCAAATATATACAAATTTCCTCAGTAACCATACAAATAACTTTGTGGCTGAATGATATTCATCCTCATCTCTGTAACTGAGAACTAAGTAACAATAGAGACATAATGAAAACCACACATACTTTCTTGAAACACCATACTTACAATCTAGGAACTTTGTTCTTATGTTGACAACAACTAAAAATATATTGCTGCAAAACATCTCCATATAAATAGCAACTGGATTTTGAAATTTGTACAAAACTTGTTGTGGCTCATCAAATAATTCCTCCTTGGCTAATTCAAGCATGGGATGGCTTGAAAATTGTTGCAATATATTTCCACTCTTTTCACCAATTTCCAATGAACACGGGTGAAAATAAAATGGGATCTCAAGATCTATAGTTGGGACTAGCTCATTTTTACATTCGTAATAATCAAGCTGAAAATGAGAGATGTCAACAAGTAGTGTATCAGAGACATGTCTATCTGATTCTAGTCCATTTTCTTGTGAAGGAATATTATAATGAAGATCACTAGGAATTTTTGGAAGATGGTGATGAAGTGTTTCTTGTACATTAATTTCTTCATGACAAACATCATATGCTGATGTGTACATGGGTTCTTTGGCATCTGAATACTCAAAAGAAACATCTTTCCTTTCCTGAAAATTTAAAACAATAGATGCAATTGATACAATGTCAAATGTATCTATGGTATTGCTATCATTATGAAGATCATTCAAAACCTCTTGATCATCATGAAAAGTACTTTCTTCTATGGAAAATTCTTCATCACAAGTATGCTTTTCATGACAAGCAAAGTCTTTACAAGGTAAAGAAAATTCATCACAATTTTTTTCATAAGGATGTTCAACAAAAAAATACTCCTTACAAAACAAATTAAAAGAAACATGAAAACTAGTCAAAGAGTTGATACTGGAAACTGGAAGAGATAAACACCAATCACGAGCTATTCCCTCTAATGAGTACCTGGAAATATTGATATGAACATCCTCATGCACGATCTGAAGTTGATGAATAAAATCATGGAAATATAGCAAGTGTTCAACTGGTACTTCCCAATATTCTCCTCTAAATCTGGGAAGGCAACCTTCCCATTCATCTCTACTGGAACTGGATTTGGAAAACCGACTATCTTTGAAAAATCACAGAAAGCATACCTCTGAGCTAGGATATTTTCCATTTCAAAATAGTGGAGTCACCAATATATCTCTGAATAGTGGAGTCAGAATGGTGAAAGATAAGTAGTTTAAAAGTTTCTAGCTTCAGTTCACCATCCAAAGCTAGATCTGATCACCATAGTTCACCCAAGGAGGGTGTCTTCATGGTCATCCCCAACAACAATGCAAAAATATTTAGCACTAGAAGTCACACCTAGAATGTTGTAGGTGTAAGCCTAGTACCCATAAGAATAAAAATGGATTGAATTGGTTTGGGTAGATGGATCAAAAAGACTAAGAAAGTAAAGGAGAGGGAAACAAATTGTCTGCAGAGGCATTCCATTGGGCATGGAGTCATAACATCCTACATATCAAAGGAAATCAAAATATATACTAGACAAAGGGGATATATAATGATGAGTAGAAGCGTAATAAATAAATAAAAAGGAATAACATCCATGGTACAAAGATACTTTCAGCAAACAGATTAAATATTGCTTAAACAATAAACAATGATTTAATGGGAAAGCTACAACGGATCCTCTGTTGTTCATGAATCCATCAATCAATGAAATCCATGATCCTCAAAACATGCAATATATTCAATCAAGAAGATAAAAAATAAATGGGAAAACAAATAAGACAATCTGATAGCAACTCTCATGAATCTTTAATGGCAGAAAATGTCATTACAAATAGGCTCTCATCCTTACAAATGATCATATTGTTGGAATATTGGTTGTTGTCATTGATGTCAACCCTAGTCATGGGTTTTGGACCACAAGATTGATGAAGGTATTTAGACATGAAGGAAAATGCACATGCAGATACAACACCCATGTATGGATAGTATACATCATGTTGTTTATGGTGGTATGTAACACGTCACGTGGATCCTCATGGTTGAGGAGAAATGAATTTTTGAAGATGACAAAGTGAATTGAAGAAGGAAGTACATGTAGGCCCTGAAGATAATTAAAGAAAAGAATTACAAA
>SNQJ01S0087002.1:41880-52734 GCA_010110895.2 Picea sitchensis | reverse complement strand
ATGCACTTTCCCAAAAATATGAAGATGAAGGATCCCTTTTTTCTCTTTCCTTCATTGTACCAGATTGGCTCTAGGCCGTTCGCCAGGAATGGCTACAAGATCCCAAAAGTTCGCACCTAATCCAACAATTACAATTCCATGCTCCAGCTTCCCCAGGGTACTCATGTCTCCATGATGAGCTTCAATATAAACATTGTTTGTATTTAAGTAAATAATAATCTTAAATCCACGGTACTTTCTGAGCTTCATGCTACACCCACAACGGGGCACTCTGGGTTCACCAAAACCTATGACAAGGTCAAACATTCTTTTTTCTGGGATGGTATGAAACAACACATTCGTAATTTTGTCACCGAATGTGAGGTGTGTCAACGCAACAAGGGAGAAACAGTCAAATATCTAGGCACACTACAACCGCTTCCGATTCCACCTGCTATTTGGAAGGATATCTCTATGGATTTTATTATCGTCTTACCCAAATCGGGAAATAAATCAGTCATCATGGTGGTTGTTGATCGCCTTTCCAAGTATGCTCATTTTTGCGCTCTTCAACACCCGTTTAAAACATCCATGGTGGCTCAATTTTTCATGGATCAGGTCTTCAAGCTTCATGGCATTCCACACTCTATTGTTTCTGATCGTGACCCCACTTTCACAAGCAATTTTTGGCAAGAATTGTTCAAGCTACAAGGCACCCAATTGCATCTCAGCACAACTTATCATCCCTAGATTGATGGTCAAACAGAAGTTGTCAACAAGTGTTTGGAAACATATTTGAGGTGTTTTTCCTCAGAAAAGAAAAATCAGTGGGATCAATAGTTACCCTTAGCTGAATGGTGGTACAACACTTCATACCATACAACTACACGCATGACTCCTTTTGAAGTGGTATATGGACATAAACCACATTCAGTTCTCTCAGACTTACCTGGTGCCTCGAAGGTCTAGGCAATGGACCAAAAACTTACAGATTGAGAGGCTATTCTCCGTACCCTCAAAGAGAATTTGGTCATGGCACAGAATCGCATGAAGCAAAAAGAAGATCAAGGTCACTCTGAACTTCAATTTGCAGAAGGGGATTAGGTGTTTCTTCGACTACAACCTTACAAGAAAAATTCCCTCAAGGTTGAGCATTGTCAGAAGCTATCGCCCAAATTTTATGGTCCTTATACCATTCTCAAGCATGTGGGACACGTAGCCTATCAATTAGCTTTGCCTAGTCATTCGAAGCTACATCCTATTTTTCATGTTTCATGCTTAAAGAAGGTGATTGGAGCTAAGTGCAAAATTCAAACCAACCTTCCTGAGTTAGTTGAAGAAGGATCAATTTGGCTACATCCACAAGAAGTTTTGGACCAGCGTGAGCATCGCCTGCATCGGAGAACCATCAAGGAAGTGCTAGTACAATGGAGAGATACAACTCCAACAGATGCCACTTAGGAACCAACTACCATTCTACAACAATTTCCACATCTCAAGCCTTGAGGACAAGTTTTTTTTAAGGGGGTAGACACGTTAGGGTCCTAACCCGCACATAGGTAGAATAATATATTTGGATGTAATAAAGGTCAATATTAATAAGACCTTTCAATAAAATAGAATAAGGCGGATGTAAGAAGACCTAATAGAAGCTTTTGCTTCTAGAAGGATCTTCCTCTAGATGCTTCTTTTGAAAAACATATTTAGTATAAATAGGAGTCGAGGGTATGAGAACCCTAGCTTGGATATTATTGTAATAGAGCTCTTCTCAACTAGAGGTTTCCCCCTCGAAGAGGCCCGTGAACATTCTTTCAGTATCAAAGTGTTATTTCTGTTGTTACTCTTATATCATTTCAGTGCTATTGTGGTGATTTTTCTAGTTATATTGTTGCTATTCTGCCATTACTAGCATTCTATTTCTATTCTGCATACTTTTTATATCTGGTATATTACAAATAGATGCATTTGATACAATGTCAAATGTCTCTATGGTATTTCTATCATTATGAAGATCATTCAAAACTTCTTGATCATCATGAAAAGTACTTTCTTCTATGGATAATTCTTCATCACAAGTATGCTTTTCGTGACAAACAAAGTCTTTACAAAGTAAAGAAAACTCATCACAACATTTTTCATAAGGATGTTCAACAGAAAAATACTCCTTACAAAAAAAAATAAAAGCAACATGAAAACCTATCAAAGAGTTGATACTAACAAATGGAAGAGATCGACACCAATCACAAGTTATTCCCTCTAATGAGTACCTGAAAATCTTGATCTGAACATCCTCATGAATGATATGAATTCGATGAATAAAACCATGGAAATATAGAAATTGTTTAGTTGGTACTTCCCAATATTCTCCTCTAAATATGGGAAGGCAACCTTCCCATTCATCTCTACTAGGCACTGGATTTGGAAAAACGACTATCTTTGAAAAATCACAGAAAGCATACCTTTGTGCTAGGATATTGTCCATTTCAAAACAGTGGAGTTGCCAATAGATGTCTGAAAAGTGAAGTTGAAATGGTGAAAGATAAGAATTCTAAAAGTGTCTAGCTTCAGTTCACCATCCATTGCTAGATCTAATCATCATAGTTCACCCAGGGAAGGTGTCTTCATGGTCATCCCCGAAAATGACACCAAAAATGTTAGCACTATAATTCACACCTAGACTATTGTAGGTGCAAGCCTAGTACCCATAACAATATAAATGCATTGAATTGATTTGAGTAGGTGGATCAACAAGATTGGGAAAGAAAGAGAGAGGGAAACAAACTATTTGTAAAGGCATTCCATTGGGCATGGAGTCATAACATCCTACAGATCAAAGAAAATCAAACTATATACCAGACAAAGGGGATATATAATGATGAGTATAAGAATAATGAATATTACAAAAGGAAGAACATCATTGGTATATAGATCCTTTCTACAAACAGATTAAATATTTCTTAAACAATAAACACTGATTTAATGGGCAAGCTACAACAGATCCTCTATTGTTCATGAATCTATCAATCAATGGTAGTTATGATCCTCAAAACCTGCAATATATTCAAGCAAGAAGATAACAAAGAAATGGGAAAAAAAATAAGACAATCTGATAACAACTCTCATGAATCTTTAATGGTAGAAAATCTGATTACAAACAAGCCCTCAGGCTTACAAATGAGCATATAAATTGCTCCTCCAACTCTGTTGGGCCCGTGATATGGTTAATTTAATGATAATGATTAGATCCTTTTTTGCCAATATTATATGTGCATTTTCCTATTTTGAAGAGTTTTGAAGGATTTTTGTATCAAATCGCCATAGCTTACACCAGGTACGTATGATTAATTTTTTATGGTGGTTTCAAGTATAATTCAACATGTTTTAATGATTTGAGGAAGCTAATTAGCGATTTGTGTGTCACAAGGAAAAATCACATGGTGTTTTTCCATCCGACACTCCATCCGGTACTCTATCCGGCACTGCGTCCGACACTCCATCCTGCACTAAAACCGTGGGCAAGTTGGTGCTTATCATATCGAAGGCCAGTGATGGGAAAATCGGTGACATGGGTTTTTCTCGTGCTCGTGGCCTCCAGCTATGGAGATTTTGACAACTTGGATTGGGTTGTTATGTTGGGCATTTATTGGCTCATTTAGTTTCTAGAAGCCACCGACGGTTAAGACGCATTAAGTGCGATTTGTTGTTTTTAAAGGAGGTCGACCCTTCTAGTGGTCAACCTCTCAACTTGTAACCTCTATAAATACCAAAACAGTGGTCATACAAATAGTGAATGATATTTAAGCTCAGTTTTTCAATTTCAAGACATTTTCTCTAAACTATGTAAAACTGTGTTTTTAATTTTAAATGTTAAAATTGTGTTGCTTGAGCTCGTGATTCATTGTTGAGGAGTAGCCACGACCTGCTGGGGGACCCACTAGTGGTTTGGGTGAATATTCAGTCAATTAGCTTGTGAATTCACGTAGTGTAGTTTTCATTTCTTTTATTTCCTGTACATGAGTTTTTATTATCTTTTACTTACTATGTAATTGTTGTTCATAGTTTAATTGCTTCAGTTTATTTTTGTAGGATACTTATGAAGGCTAGTGTTAATATGCAATGACTTTTTAATTTATAGGAACTAGCTTGAAAGCTTAGATACTAACCCCTATGTGTAATGAGATGATAGTTAGAGTCTCTGTATGCTGAAATAGAGTTTAAAACATAGTATTTAATTAATGGTTTCTTTGGCAAGGTTTCGATGGATGATAAGTTGTTAGATTTGAATTTAGTTTTCAATTTGCTGATCTAGTTTGCTCAGTTAGTTCTTAGTTTTCTTATCTTGTTATATGATGAAATAGAAATAGCATTTGATTTATGTTTTATGAGTATTTCCCTTTGCAATTTAAATTGTTAAAATATGATTAGTTTAATTTACTTTATGCAATTTCCTTTCTAGATCTAGGTTGCAATTTTAATTCGAAGTTTGATTATTGAGTTTAGTTTTTAGTTATGAATCTCTAGTAGTATGAATTTTCTTACATTATCATAGAATGAAATTGAATTAAATAGAATATTGTTTTCATATTGTTGATGATTAGTGCATAAATTGAAGAATCACATGGATTTGTAGGGTAGTTGATGTTTCTTCTATAATGGCCAAGTTCTCATTAGATTGTCGAATTCATACCTTTCACTTTTCTATAGAAGTAAATATTGAATTTATCCCTCTTGAGTTATCGTTAATTGTTAAATTCCATCGTGATATCATAAGACACCAAAGACATAACCATCAACACTATATTTGAAGATTTCTTGCTTTTGTAAATTAGAGAATAATTTTCTTTCTTTGGTAGATTAAAGAATAGTTTCCTATTGTAGATTAAAGAGTAGTTGTTGACTACTTTTATTGTTATGATGCTTTGAATTTAGTAGATTAAGAATTTCCTTTCATAGATTAGAAGTAATTATGAAGTTTAACTTAAGAATAGAGTTCACTTGCTTATTAGTTTGATTAGTTTACTTGCTGTAAAAGTTACCATAGGTTAGTTAGTCAATTGCTTGATTGTTTACTTTCTTTAATAGGGTGGTTTCTTTCCTATTTATTTGCTTTAATAGGATAGTTGCTTTCTTGTTCATTTGCTTACTTGTTGCTCTTTATTGAATTTGGAATAGATTAATTATATTAGTTTTTTGTTGTTATTGCTCATGGAATAGAATAAATAGATAGTTTTCTCATTATAATAATTAAGTTAATTTTCTTAAAGTAGGGTTTGGACATTTTCTTTCTTAGGACAATCCATCGATCCATTGTTCAAAATTTACTTAGGATAAATAGTTTCAATTTTCTTGATAGGGTTTTATCATTAATAGTCTTTGCTTGAATAGATTATCTCTCAGATATCCCATTTCCTTAGTTAGACTATACTACCTCTAGCCTTTCTACCTTGCCACATATAGTGCTACAACTCTAAGTTTACTTACCCTTGGTTGACAATTTAATTGAGGGTTTTTAGTGCATATAGAACACCCATCATTTTTTGGCACCATTCATGGATGATTTTAGGGGCTAAATTTTGCTCATGGGCTAATTTTCCATGGTTTTTCCAAAAAGTAGATTCGCTATTTTAAAAATGATTCACCCAAATTCTATAGGATAAAATTATTTTACCTTAAAAATCGCCAAAAATTTATAAAAAAGGATAAAATTATTTTTTACCTTAAAATCGCCAAAAATTTATAAAAACTATATAAAATCCTTATAAATTTGAATATTTTTATAAAAATATCGCCAATCATTTATAGTTGGCATATGAAGGATTAGTAAGATTCGCCAAGGTTTCTACATTTTAAAATAAATTTCCATCCTTAAAATCATCCCTAGCGCCATTGTCGGGGAGTTGTCTCAAGGTAGGAAATAGATCATTTCTAAACCTTAGCATTAGTTTGGTGGCGGGGGAACTTTAAGACGAGGGGTAAGAACCTGTGCATCTTCTATAGCAGGTTCCCCCAAACCCAATGGTATTTTTTTTTTTTTTTTTTTTTCTTTCATGAACAGACCTAGAGACCCAAAAGGTAGATACATTAAAAGTAAATCAAACTTTTCAACCAAGGTTCCTTTCGACCTTTTTGGGGGAAGGAACATTCCACTCATAAATTATGTAGATCGATACCGAAAAACAAGAACTAGATCAACCCAAAGAGCTAAAGCAGTCTCTGAAGAGACTAAGACAAGGAGCACTATAGACCAGAAAATTGAAGCATCAGTAATATTGGGACAGGAGGCAAGGCCACTCAAGCCTTCCGTAGAACCAAACAATACAACCTTTTTTTTCTTACCACCATCAGGAGATCCTAATTATGAAGATATTATAGACTTTGAACAGATGAATACTTTGTTTGGTAGTTCAACCAATATAATTGTCTCTCAAATTGACATAGAAACTTTGGCACCAATAATCTCAACCGACTCGAGTAGAGTCCCAGACATCTAATCAGTAGGAACACCTTTCCATCAAAGGGAAACCTTGTTATCTTCAAAGATAAAGCCACCTAGGTACACTCTTTTTGGAAACCAAACTAGTATGAATGATCAGGGGGATCACAACAATATAAGACACAGGGAGGAAAAAGAAGTTGGAAACCAAACCAAAACTACCTTCAGGTTTCCAATTTTGGACACCACCCAAAATGTCAATATGAAAAATATTCCCCTCTCAGCACTGCCCACCTTTTACGGTAAAAGAAGTGAATATATAGATACCTTCCTATTTGATTTCGACATCTTGTGTAGGAGCTACAACTACCTACAAAATGCCCAGAAACTAAAACTCTTTCCTGCCACCCTCAAGGACTCTGCACTAAGATGGTTCATGGGGTTGGGAGAATCCAATATTAGGTCTTGGGAAGCCATGAGAGATATATTCTTAAGAAGTACCAAGACTACTGCAAGAATAAAGAGTCTCGTAATGATATTTTCAAAATCCAACAATTAGAAGACGAGAATCTTGAGGATTATATGGAACGGTTTGCTTATATCTCCCAGAAATCCAAATACCATGAACTTCCAGATGATGCAATTAGGGCTCTTTCCTTAAGGGAATTTCAGAGGAATACCTAGAGATCCTTAACCTGATGGCATTAGGTGACATCTCTGATAAACCATTTACCAAAATCTATGAAATTTGTAAGAATTACTTGAGGAGTAGAGATAAAACATGAAAGAATGTTCAAGATCCTTATAATAGAAACTTACAACTAGTTAGTTCAGGTAGTATCACATGAGAAGAGATAGGGAACCTCTTAGAAAACTTCAAGAAAAATATCTTAAGCACAATAGGTTCCCAATTGGACACCCTAAAAATTAAAAAGAAACAGGAGGAGGAAAATGAAGCAATGAGCATATATTACCCAAGATGTAGGAGGAAGCATTCCTCAAGGGAATGCCCATTGGATAACATTTCAGTTTATGACTTCTGCATAGAAGACAATTCAACTGAGAAATGTCCATCATTGCCTGGTTTTTCAGCCATATATAGGATTGGGGATCATGGGGAATCCTCTTATGCACCTAGGAGGCCATGGCAGCCTAGGAACTAGTAAACATACCTAGATCCACAATCTTTAGTTCCACCCTATTATCAACAACAAAAACAGTGGAACTCACCAAGTTGGAAAAACTGGTCTGCACAGTACCAACATCCTTGGCCTCAAGGATGGATAGGAGGGCATAACCAAGGTAATCCTCAAGCTCCACTTGTCCCTATGTCCAATCATCCTTATCCTCAATTTCTACCAAACATTCCACAACTTCTGCCAGGTTTTGTTCCACCACCTTTACCTCCTATTCCACAACAACAACCGCAATAATATTATAATGCAAGCTCCCCAAGACCAACATTATTACTAACACAGCCAGTTCCCAATCCCAATAATAGGTCCACTCAACCTCTTCACAATGTTGAGATGCATGCCTTCCCGACATATGTTATTACTCATGTTCCATTACAGGAGATTCAACTGAGGTCGGGGAAATTTCTGGATATAGGCAGAGACCTTCAGTAGCCATCCGAGAAGAAGAAGAAGAAGTAAAACCCAAGAAACCAATGGATGACACTAGGTGGGAAGATGTTATTATTACTAAGGACCAAGAAACCAAGCTTCCCCAAAATGAACCTTCACAAATTATGAAGGCCCCTCCTTATACAAAAATATTAGTAATCGAGAAACCTACCACCGGACCGGAATTTGACATCTTGAATGAATTGAAGAATATTTGTGTCAAGATTACCTTGCTCTAAGACATTAAGGATATTCCAATCTACAGTAAGGTAGTCAAAGAATTGTGTATTAAGAAGCTAGGTAGGAAGTAGAAGGATCCTCCAACAGTACATTTGATAGGAGAACTTTCTGAGTACATATTAGAGCAACCTAAGGTAGAAAAATATGGGAACCCAGTAAACCCTGTAGTGACCATAACCATTAATGAGGTCTCCATTGGAAACACTCTCATAGACCTAGGGGCAGCCATCAATGTTATGATCACTACTACCTTGGAGAAATTACAGTTAAAACCTCTTCTTAGGCCTACCCCAACCATTTTGGAATTAGCAGATAAAAACATGGTTATACCTGAAGGAATTTTGGACGATATCATAGTTACTTTATCCTCATGGGAGTACCCAGTAGACTTTATTTTCATCCATTCAAAGGATCCTACCAAAGTCCATCCCGTTATTTTGGGAATACCTTGGTTAGCCACAACCAATGCATTTATTGGTTGTAGAGAGGGACAAATGACCATCTCGAATGGACTTTCTATCCAAAATCTCACCATATACTCTCCATCCCAAACTATCATGGAGAATCTATGGTGGCTTGAATGTCCATACGAGAATGAGGACTGGGAAGAACCCGTGTTTCCAAGTGACCATGCTTGGGCACTTCAGGAGAACACAATAGAAAATGTGATAAACCAATTCATTTATGCTATCACATGTGTTGATTTTCCAAAATATTTTCCCCAATTTGAGTGCATTTTTGGGGAATAATTTCAGTAACAATTCGAGATATCCATTTTTTCTTCGACATATTTTATCTTCGATAGAGATGAGTCTTTCATATCTTATACTATGCCCTACAAGATTAGTTCAAGGAAAGTTTTACATATAAACTTTGGGCTAGATGTAGACCAACAAAAATAGTTAGTAAGTATATTTAAATAACAATCAGGAGCATTTTCCTGGGAATACACTGACATGAAGGGTATACACCCTGACACATATATCCATCACATATATACCTAGGGGGAAGTAACACCTGTTAGGAAACCCCAGAGAAGGATGAACCCAACACTCAAAGATATAGTAAAAGAGGAGATCCAAAAGTTATTAAATGTTAGATTTATTTATCCCATCTCCGACATTAAGTGGGTGTCCCCACTTGTAGTGGTTCCAAAGAAAGGGACTGGGAAATGGAGAATTTGTGTTGATTTCTGGGAACTCAACAAAGACACTCTGAAGGATTACTTTCCTCTTCCTTTCATCGACCAAGTTTTGGATACCCTGTATGGAAAGAAGTATTTCTCCTTTTTAGACGGATATAGTGGGTACAATCAAATTCTCATAGCACTTGAGGATCAGGACAAAACTACCTTTACTTGTCCTTGGGGCACCTATGCCTATAGGGTCTTACCATTTGGATTATGTAATGCTCCTGCCACATTTCAATGAGAAGTACTAGGGATATTTTCCGATATTATTCATGATTGTGTAGAGGTATACATGGATGACTTCACAGTGTATGGCAACACTTACCAAGAAGCCTTAGATAACTAGAAAAAGTCCTTATCATATGCCAAAAAAATGAACTTGTCTTTAAGTCATGAAAAATGTAAAATGTTGTTGACTAAAGGAGTGGTTCTGGGAAATCACGTTTCATCTAAAGGAATTAAAGTCCATCCTGCAAATATTGAGGTCACCGTCAGACTTCCACCCCCCAAGACTCAAAAATAGGTGAGAATATTTCTTGGACATGTCGGGTACTCCCGTGGTTTATTGAAAATTTCACAAAGATTGTTGCACCCATGTTTGGATTGTTAATAAAGGATTTTGATTTTCTTTGGACTGGGCAGTGTTAAACCACCTTTGAAACCCTAAAAGCTAAGTTGTTTGTGGCACCAGTTATTAGGGGGGCCAATTGGGCTCTCCCATTTCAAATATCTACTGATGCCTCTGACACCACAATAGGAGGAGTATTAGAGCAAAAACAAGACCAGTCATCCTATGCCATTTATTTTGTAAGAAAGAACTTGTCCCATGCCAAGCTAAACTACACAGTTATCGAGAAGGAATTCTTGGCAGTATTTTATGATATAAATAAGTTTCTTCATTACATTACAGGTTACAAAGTATTTGTACATACATATCATTCAACCATTATATTTCTCATGAATAAACCCATAACTAATGGTCGAGTGACTAGGTGGCTCCTAATATTGCAAGAGTTTAACATCATCGTTCTTGACCGACCTGGAAAGGAGAATTTGGTAGCTGATTTTATTTCACAAATAAAAAATGAGGATGATGATATTCCTGTAGATGATAGTTTCCCAGACGATCACCTTTTTTCCCTTTCTGTAAATACCCCATGGTTTGCAGATATGGAAAACTATTTGGCTACTAGGAAGTTACCGTCTCATTTGTCACCTCATGAAAAGCGTAAAATTATTACGCAAAGTGTCAATTACTCTTGAGTTGGCCATGACCTTTTTCATACAGGTCCTGATTTGATTATTCGCAGACGTGTCTAAGAAGATGAGGTACCAGAAATCCTACGAATTTTTCATGATGGACCATGTGGTGGCCATTTTTCTGAAAA
>SNQJ01S0087002.1:13613-41870 GCA_010110895.2 Picea sitchensis | reverse complement strand
TTTCTGTTCAAGTGCTATTTCTGTTGCTATTTCGTATATCATTTCTGTGTATTGTGAAGATTATGCTGGATATTTTATTGTTATTCTGTTATTTCTAGCATTTCGTTTCTGTTCTGCATATTTTATATATCTGGTATCTTGCACTAACGAAGTGCCATATGAAAGTATACACCAATAACTGTCCATGATTTTAGGTAATCAGGAATCAATGGCATTTATTTGAATTAGTTCATGGCAATTAATATTGAATGATGCAAACCTTAGACATTTTCATGATCAAATGTCCAAGTGAAAGACTTGGACATTGATCTAACCTCTTCATCATTATTATTTCCTCCCAAAACATGCCTTCAAATTTGAAATCGACACTCACAAATGGAAACTCGTGTGTGTGATTTCATTCATGAATGCAACTGTTCCACTCTAGGCACACTAAAAAATGGAGGGATCGCTCAATTTGGTTATCCCATTTATTCCTCACACTCGCCCTTTGTTTATTGCATTCTCCCCTGTTTAAATGTGCTCAGCCTCTGTCTCATTTTGTTCACCTCTGTCTACAGTGCGCTCGGCCTCTACTAAATGCGCTCATCCCCTGTCTAATCGCACCCATCCTCAAACCAATCGTTCTTTCCCTCTGTTCATTTTTACCACACTGTCATCATGCCGAAGTGGTATGAGCCATCCTCCTATGACGACCTCTTCACTATCCCTGAGTTCACACAGTGCAGGGAAGTGTTCCTTCGCACAGGCTAGGGGTCATTTTTGTCTCACTTGCAGGTGCACGATGATGGAATTTCAATGCAATTCACCCTTGGTTTTGATGGAAAGACAACGCGCATTGGGTCTCTCACCTTCGGGGTCTCTAAGGAATCCATATCCGTAGCCACAAAGATTCCAAGAATTGGGGATACATGGTTTAAAAACTACCAGTTGCTACGATCGAGATATAACAAGGTTTTTAAACCAGAATTTCAGAACATCTCTGGAGCTAAAGGATAATCCAAGGAGTGGATAAAAGAGGAGCTAATTAACCCTCTCATAGTCATCACCACATTGATCACATGTGAAGATAGATATTTCGTCTTTAAATCCTGTCACTTTCGATTATTAGTTCACTTTCAGTTTACTAAACCATTGAAATTTCCCTTCTACTTTTTAAAGAGCTTGGAGAAGATGACCTCCCAAGTGAGGAAGAATGTAACCAATCCCAACGACAACCTCTTTCACCATGGCCTTATCAAACTACTTGTCTTAGCTGAGTTGGAAAAACAGGGGAAAATGTGGGATGAGTTCATTTACCAATTTGCAAACCCTCATCTTATAATCAAGACTAGCAAGAAGACACTTCTAGGGACTGTTGCTCCACCCAAACCCCATTCTCAAAAGAATCCAAACCCTCCTTCTCAAGCTATTCTTTTACCGTACCAAAAATCCAAGAAACTTGTTGAAACTAATGCAACCTCATCGGGAAAAAATACCAAGAAACCTATTGCTAATCCCCAGATGCCTTCAACATCTCTTAATCCTACACCCAAAAAGCTACAAGAAGTAATTCAACAAGACTTTCCTACAGTCCCCACAAATAAGAGAGCAACTAAGTGATTTAATATAGGACCCTTTCGAAAGAGTACCTAGAGAACAAGAGGAAAACCTTATGGAAAAACCCTGACCACTTTGGACCCTATCCAAGTATCCTCTGATCTCGAAATCCCTCACAAAAGACTTAGGGAAGTGTCTACAGATGAATTGGAGCCTCATAGAAAGACAAAATCTGAACCTACTTCTCCTTATAAACCCCCTATTACTCCTACCTCACAGATGCCTACCCCAGATCCTAAAACTGATAGACATTCTACATATTTCAAGGGATCTAATCCCTCCTCCAAGATATCTGATCCTGCTCCAGCCATTGAAAAGTTACAACAGGAAAATTTTTAGTTGCTGCAACAATTGGAAGAGAGTAAGACTTTGGACATGCATCTTCACCATGAAAATGAAATCCTAGCAAAGGTGAATTCCCTTCAACGGTTGGTTGACGAGATGAACAAAACTAATCGCAACCTCAGGGCACAATTCAAGCAACATAAGAGGCACAATAAACAATATTCACGACAAGAAAGAGAATCTTCTAAAGCTAATCCTTCTCAACAAGCTTAGTCATGTGGGGAAATTCATTTTTGTTTATAGTGGGACCTGCAAAATCTTAGGTGTGGGGGTAATGTTGGGCTCATGATATGGTTAATTTAATGATAATGATTAGATCCTTTTTGGACAATATTATATGTGCATTTTCCTATTTTGAAGATTTTTGAAGGATTTTTGTATCAAATTGCCATAGCTTACACTAGGTACGTATGATTAATGTTTTATGATGGTTTCAAGTACAATTCATCATGTTTTAATGATTCTAGGAAGCTAATTCATGATCTGTGTGTCACTGGGAAAAATCGTATGGCGTTTTTCCATCCGACACTCCATCTATTACTCCATCCGGCACTGCCTTCAACACCCCATCCTGCACTAAAACCATGGTCAAGTTGGTGGTTATCATATCGGCGGCCAGTGATGGAAAAATCAACAACATGTGTTTTTCTTATTCTCGTGGCTTCCAGCTACTGAGCTTCTGACAACTTGGATTGGGTTGTTATGCTGGGCGTTTATTGGCTCGCTTAGTTTCTAGAAGCCACCGACGGTTAAGACTCATTAAGTGCGATTTACTATTTTTAGAGGAGGTCGAACCTTCCAGTGGTCGACCTCTAAACTTGTAACCTCTATAAATACCATAGCAGTGGTTAGAAAAATAGTGAAGGATAGTTAAGCTCTGTTTTTCCATTTCAATACATTTTCTCTAAACTGTGTAAAATTGTGTTTTTAATTTTAAATGTTGAAATCGTGTTGCTTGAGCTCGTGATTCATTATTGAGGAGTATCCACAACTTGCTGGGGGCCTCACCAGTGGTTTGGGTGAATATTCAGTCAATTAGCTTGTGAATTCACGTAGTGTAGTTGTCATTTCTTTTATTTCCTGTATATGAGTTTTTATTATCTTTTACTTACTGTGTAATTATTGTTCATAGTTTAATTGCTTCAGTCTATTTTTGCATGATACTTATGAAGGCTAGTGTTAATATGCAATGAATTTTTAATTTATAGGAACTAGCTTGCAAGCTTAGATACTAACCCCAGTGTGTAATGAGATGATAGTTAGAATTTCTATATGCTAAAATAGAATTTAAAACGAAGTTAAAGCAAAGTATTTAGTTAATGGTTTCTTTGGCAAGGTTTCGATGGATGATTAGTTGTTAGCTTTGAATTTAGTTTTCAATTTTCTTATATAGTTTGCTCAGTTAGTTCTTAGTTTGCATATCTAGTTTTCTCAGTTAGTTCTTAGTTTTCTTATCTTTTTATATGCTGAAATAGAAATAGGATTTGATTTATGTTTTATGAGTATTTCCCTTTGCAATTTAAATTGTTAAAATTGGATTAGTTTAATTTACTTTATGCAATTTTAATTCGAAGTTTGATTATTGAGTTTAGTTTTTAGTTATGAATCTCTAGTAGTATGAATTTGCTTACATCAGCATAGAATGCAATTGAAAAAAATAGAATAGTGTTTTCGTATTGTTGATGACTAGTGCATAAATTGAAGAATCACATGGATTTGCAGGGTAGTTGATGTTTCTTCTATAATGGCCAAGTTCTCATTAGATTGCCTAATTCATACCTTTAACTTTGATATAGAATTCAATATTGAGTTTATCCCTCTTGAGTTATCTTTAATTATTAAATGCCATCGTGATATCATAAGACACTGAAAACATAACCATCAACACTATATTTCAAGATTTCTTGCTTTTGTAGATTAGAGAATAGTTTTCTTGCTTTGGTAGATTAAAGAATAGTTTCTTATTGTAGATTAAAGAGTAGTTGTTGATTACTTTTATTTTCATGATGCTTTGAATTTAGTTTATTAAGAATTTACTTTCGTAGATTAGAATTGATTATGAAGTTTAACTTAAGAATACAATTCACTTGTTTATTAGTTTGATTAGTTGCTTGTTGAGTAATTTTGATTAGTTTACTTGCTGTAGAAGTTACCATAGGTTAGTTAGTCGATTGCTTGCTTGTTTACTTTCTTTAATAGGGTAGTTGCTTGCTTATTTATTTTCTTTAATAGGATAGTTTCTTGCTTGTTCATTTGCTTACTTGTTGCTCTTCATTGAATTTGGAATAGATTAATTATATTAGTTTGTTGTTGTTATTGCTCATTGAATAGAATAAATAGATAGTTTGTTTTTTATGATTATAATGATTAAGTTAATTTTCTTAAAGAAGGGTTTCCATTTTCTTTCTTAGGACAATCCATCGGTCCATTGTTCAAAATTTACTTAGGATAAATAGTTTAAATTTTCTTGATAGGGTTTGATCATTAATAGTCTTTGCTTGAATAGATTAGCTCTCAGATAGCCCAATTCCTTAGTTAGACTATACTACCTCTAGCCTTACTGCCTTGGCACATATAGTGCTACAACTCTAAGTTTACTTACCTCGGGTTGATGATTTAATTGAGGGTTTTTAGTGCATATAGAACACCCATCAAGCTCTCTCCTCTCTTGGATCATGAATCTAACCCCTTATACAAATCCACTTTCATATATAGTGAATGATATCTCTCTACCCCAATGAGGTCGAAACCAAGGAGCTACATAGGATCCTCCTCAATTTAGGAGTCTGTTTACAAAAGATTCCAACAAAAACATAACAAATTCCTATTTTTTGGGATCTTGTCTATTGAGATAAATGTCTTTTGAAACAGGTCATGCTTCTTGATATGGAGATGGAACACATGTCCCTCATGTCCAAATAACTCCTAGGAAACCATTCGAACCTTCCCTAACAACTGGCATCTCTCCCATAGCTCGAGTTTGTCAGATTGTTAGAGTTCGCAGTGCCTTTGACAACATGTGTTGCAGACTTTTTTGTAGGTGATGTTTTTATCTTTTTTCCAAAAATGTGAAATGGGTCGAGGTGATGTTTTGTCACCAAGTAAAAAACCTCATGTTTGTCCTCAACACCAATTTAATAGGAACCTATATTGGCATTCAAAAGTTATAATCAAAACAATAAACTGATGTGTGCTAATTTCTTACAAACTGTCATAAATTACCAGTTCGTAGCGCCAACGAGTTCAGGCACTGCGAACTTTCATGTAGCAGCCCGTTTCACTTTTCCAATGATTTAACATCTCAAAAATCATACCAGTTGTCCTGATATGCTGCAAAACTTCATTACCTTGATATATGACTGGAGGAAAACACAAAAATGTGCTAATTATGGTTTAAAACTCATAGCCATCACAAAAAATGTTGTAAAATGCATGAAATAGAAACTGTGACAAAAAATGATGTTGTTTTTGGGAAGATCAATGTATTTATATTCTAGTTTTGGAGATTCTTACGATAGCCACCTTGGCCAACATGTATAACCATTGCTTGACTACTTTCTGTAATTTGTTATGACAATTGGTGTGTGCAAATAGAGTGAACAAGAGTTTTATGGTTGAATGACATAATTGTTTTCCTAGAGTCCAGCTTGTCCAAAGATTTATACACATCACTATATACACATCAAGGTATGATATGGAGCGCAGTTAAAACAAAATGGATATAGGAACACCAACTGGAATTTATAATAAAAGGAAGTAAAGTGAGAATTCTCTACTAAAACATGGTTTTCATTAGAATAAAATCAGTTGGAAGCATCACTGATGTATGAAATTTCAGGCTAGGTTCTACAAATGATCTGACCACACACTTTAGGTTTGATATTCGCCTCCTTCAATGGATTAATATTACACTTCATAATGATTCAGAAGACACGGATTTCAACAATTCTGTTATAGAGGGTTCGCAGCGCCAGAGAAACCAGATTGCAACGCTAAGGTATTTCAGTGGGACATGGGTCTTCTTAGCAGAGGAAAGGATACACGAGGTCAAGAAATAAGCATGGACTAGTGTGCAAGATTTAGGGCACTATGGGAAAGGTTTTGAAAGTTGGAAACCAATAATATTGAATAGTTCGTAGCACCAATGCATAAGGAAACATAAACCTCTCTTTCAACATTTGAAGAGTAAGAAAACCATCAAGGAGTACCTCATAAACTTGGTTTTGATGCTTATGCATGTAGACTTGAGCTAATATGTTTGCAATTTATCCAAACTCAACGTAGTCAGTTTGCAGCGCCAGTTTGCAGTGCCAGTCTGCAGTTCCAGTTCGCAACACCATTTCGCAGTGCCATTTCAGAGCACAATTTTGCAATGCCAAATTCAAAATGAATGGCGCACTTCAAGGGGACTGTTGGAAATTCTGGGACATAATCCTTGAAAAATTAATTAAATTAGGTCACTGAAAACCATAAAATCCCCTTTTACACATTTCTTAACTGCAATGATGACAAGTGTTTTTGACCCCCTACAATTCTATGTGCTAACAACAACAACATCCACCACACCCAGATTGGCCTGCAGAGGAAAACAAGTCTTGATTCATGAGGTAACATTTCTAGTGGAATCATAAGTGTCATTTTAATCTTTGAAGCATTTGAACTTGTTGCAAAGGGTCCTTTCTTGATTTTGAAAATTTTTGCTTGAAAATTATGTCGTTTGCCTCATTTTGCCTTGGTGGTTGACATGTTGTCCTAGTAAGTGGGTTACCTTAGGGAAAATGGTTTCTATTAGGGGGTATCCTTGAAGGGTCATTGTATCGTTCCTACACATTATTATCACTTTCCATCACTTCTTCCCTTTCATTTCCTTATCTTTTGGGTTTTCAAGTATATTTCCCCAAGAAGGGCTTGTACCTCATTTCATGGGAAGAATGGGATGAAGGCCCAGAGGCTTGTAGCTGGAAAAAGATAAAAGTAAAATATTAATCCTCCAGATGCTTGTGCTAATGGTCATGAGAGAAATGAAATGATTCTCCATAAAGGGAATGCATTGCAAGAATGTCTCGCTTGTTGAGGGAATGCATTGCAGTGTCTTTTACTTTCCTTTCCCATGAAATTCAATGTGTTCTAGTCTCAAGTGGAATTGTGGTACTCTTTACTTTTCCTTGCATATACTACTCAATGTTCAAACCTTAATCAAATTAATGGTGAACAAAAGGGCATGAAAAAAGGTTGCATTTAAAATGAGGATGCAACACACCCTCTACAAAGGCACCCATAAATGAGACAATATGAGCCCTTGTATGTCAAGAAACCCCATTCCCAAAATTTACACCCCAATACACCTCATAATTTTTTACATGGATTAGAGATGGTATCCTTGGAAAACACTCCTTGACTTGGGGAATGATGTAACTAATAGGGAACTATGACAACCCTCCCATACTTAAATTTGGAAAGTTTTATAAGGTCTTTGAGCTTTTGTTTATTTTGAAAAGGGGGGATTTGATGCACATGTTTGGGTGGTTCTTTTATTAAATATGGCTTAATTGGCATGATACTTTTGACTTGGGTACCCTTGGAGGGCATACTTATTTGTCTCTACAGGTCCTTTTGAGGTGAAATATTGATCATGGAGGCACAAGGTTACTTGGAACTTCATTTGATGGTGTGACCCCTCTCCTTGGACACATGGAAGGAAGAATATTTCCTTTAGAGGCACTTGGACACCATGGGATGTCCATGTTTCATCTACTTATACCCCAATGTTGGCCTTGGAAGGCCTAAACGTCAAACTTTATTCCCTAGATGTCACATGGTCTTAGGGATTTTGATGGGGTTCTCATGGTTGATGGTGATGTGGCTTGGTTTGATGGAGAGAGAGACAGTTGGCATGCACTAGAGAACTTGGTGGCATGGCACATGGCCTTTGGAGGCCCAACATTTTCATCAAAGGCTAAAATGTCTCCCTTGGAGGCCTAGTGTCACCCTTTAGGGCATTATGTTGTTGATTTTTCATTAAGCTAGGCTCAAGCATGAAGTTAATTCCAATTTTATAATTTTACTCGAACCATAGACACATCCAGTTACACCATAAACAATTTTCTGCAGTAACCAAGATCACAAGAAGAAACACCATGCACAAGTACACAAGAATTATCATGGGAAACATTTCTCAACAAGGGAAGAAAACCCAACCAATATTTTTCTATATTCTTCAAGAGAAATACCTCCCACACCATAAACCTAACACACAAAAGGGTGCTCACAAAACTTAGAAGGGTTGCGCCCAAGAGAGGTGCACACTTTTTCTCAAGAACAAGTACTTGCTGAAATTTCCAAACTCACACTTGTGTTATGTTTCCTCAATGGGGAAATCACCTTTATTTATATTAGACTGGACATATAAAAAATCATGTCTATTGGAAAAATAGAGCCGACCTCAATAACTCATAATATAATTAATAATTACCATCATAATTATTTTTTATATTAATTATGTTTTACATTAATTAACTTTCACTTTATGGTGGGGCTGACCTGTACCCTTTACATCACAAATAGGGTTATAGGTAAATCTGACTCTTGGACAATATAGAAATGGATATCATACACCCATTAGTGCTCAACCACTAGGGGCATGCCCACCTGTGCTCAGACACATGGACGTCCTTGTCTCTATCTCACTGCATCTGACATGAGAATACACTCTCACTAGTGCTCAACCACTAGGATCACATTCACCTGTGCTCAACCACATGCACGTCCTACTCAACAGATCTCTATCCCACTATGTCTCACAAAAGAATCATCTTGAGTATCACATCATCTCAACTCTCTGCACAGAGGAGACCAATACATCATTTCATCTCCATATCAGAGAGAACGACACACCCAACTCATAGGATTCCTCACTCCACAAAGGCACACAATGTTCCATCTTCGTCTTAGAAATAATCCACTCACCCATCTCATGGGAACACCCAACTCATGGGCTTCCTCACCCCACACAAGGGAACACATCGTTCCTTCTGCATCTCAGAGAGGAACAATACAACCATCTCATGGGCACACCCAACTCATGGGCTCTTTCTCAGGCTGACTCACTCACTATGTGTCCTGGAGGATGTCTCACACAACTGTAATCATGAACACTCCCTCTCAGCTAGGGAGGCATTCTCCACAAGGACAAGTCTCTCATGGAAGTACTCTAACTTTGTCTTGGAAAGAAGTTTGGTGAAGATGTCTACAATCTGCTCATGGGTAGGAAGGTACTCCACGTGTATTGTTTTCCTCTGCACCATGTCTATGATATAGTGATATTTTATCTCAATGTGTTTAGATTTATAATTAAGCACAAGGTTCTCATAGAGCTTCACACAACTCAGGTTATCACAATGAATAGTAGTAGGATCCATCTCATGATCGAATAAATCTGTCATAAGTTTGTGAAGCTACACTGCTTCACGGACTGCCACACTCAATGCTATGTACTATGCCTCTGTGATACTCAATGCCATAGAGCTTTGTTTCCTGTTGCACTAGGAAACCATGGAAGACCCTAAAGTAAAGCAACAACCAAACAGGCTCTTCTGGTCCATTGCGTTCTCTGCCCAATCTGCATCGACATATATCTACAAGCTCAAGTCTACACTGGAGGCATATCTCAGGCCATATCCAACTGTGCCTCGTAGGTATCTCAATACATGTTTTGCTGCTATCCGGTGAGTCTGTCTCAGTTGACTCATGAACTGGCTAAGAAAATTTACTACATAGAATATATCAAATTGTGTGATAACCAAATACATCACTGATCCAATCAACTATGGATCAATGTCATCTGAATCATCATCATTCTTTTTCTTCAAATCCATCATCATCGGTGTAGGCATGGATTTTCATTTAGTCATAATGAACTTCTTTAATATCCCCACTATATATTTTCCTTGACTCAGGAAAAATCTCATCATTCCTTTGTCATACTTCTTGTCCCAAGAAGTAGTGCATCATACCCAGATCCTTCATCTAGAAATCAAAAGTCAAAGTTGGCTTGTATCAAACAACAAGGCTTCCTGAATAAGTCATCAAAATCAATCTCTCATCACCAACAATGTAACAATATAGTTTTTGATCAGTAACACTCCTGCTAAAACCCAAACTCATCAAGAATCCATCCATCTGATGTAGTTTACTACTCATGGATGATAGTATGAATGGAAGTGTATTGGGCTTACTAGATCAAGTGTCTCATCATAGACAACTCCTTCTATTTGTGGGAATATTCTGGCTACAAACATCGCTTCATATTTCTCGACACTTCCATCAGCTGCATGTCCCTATGGCCCTTGTAGAGTTTGTCGAGCCTAGACAGGCCTTTTATGTCCTACTACAATATCACTGGAGATATCAGCTAGATCAACTAGAATGATGATTGTCTCCCTCTGAAATTCTGAAGGGAATAAGGTAATGTCTCGTCCTTCTTATCAATTTGTTTGACTCCCTTTGAGTCAAGTAACTCCCTTTGAATTATTCTGAAGGATAGATATCTTATTTTTCATGTTTGCTAGATATTTTATGTCTTCTCATGTGCTATACTGACTCTTCAGTATTTTATGACTTCTATTATAATAATAAATCAATAAAGGTTGGACTCCCATACCAGGGATAATGATCCAAGTCATGAGGGTTCCCACACTAGAGACAATACCCTTCACTATCAAGGATGCAATCAACTATAGTTTTAATGATTAAATCAAGCAATTCACCTAGGTCTAAAGTCATGCTCAATCTTGAATTTGGTTTAGAGGAAGTAATCCTAATCTCTCTTATCTTCATCCTTTTGAGGTGGGTCTAGATCAATGTCAGCAGTGGAGGAATATTGTCTTCCTTTCTTCCTGGTAGGACAATTTCTTGCATAGTTTCCATATTTGTCACATATGAAGCATTGGATCTCTGTTATATCTCTTCTCTGATCATAACCTGAATCTGATGGAGTCTTCTCATATCTGAATGTTTTCTTGAAGTTTCTTTTTAATCTTCCTCCTTTCTTTGTATGAACTTCAAGAGCATGATTTTCATCAGGGGATTCTTCCACTCCTCTAGCTCTAAGTCTAAGTTCTTCTTGGGTACAGTATGTCCACATATGATCAAAAGTAGGTAGTTTTCCCCTTCCAATGATACTTTGAAGAAATGGTTCCCAGTGTTTTGGAAGATTATTGAGAGTGTACAAAAAAAGTTCTCTGTCAGATATGACTTCTCCAATGGCACCTAGTTGATCTTTGATCTATGACATCTTCATAAAGAAGGTAGAAACTGTATCACCTTTTGTCATCTTGATACTTTGAAGCTGACCGTTTAAGGTAAGGGCTCTGAGGGTGTTTTCACTCTCAAACATGTTCTTCAATGCTTCATACATTTCATAAGTTTTATTTAGGTTGGAAATATGAGGTAGGAGATGATCTCTTACCGAGTAGATGATTATTTTCCTTGCCTTGACGTTATATTCCTTTCTTATTTCCTTCTCTTCATCGGTAGTTGTCTCTGGTAAAGTATTTTGTATCAAACTCAATAAGTCATCCTCTTCAAGGGTGATATGAAGTATTTAATTTCAGGAGCTAAATTTTCTTGATCCATCAAGCCTATCTTCCACCAAGGTTGTTTTCTTCATATTTTCAGATTTCTTCACAAACCCTTGCCAACTGGGCTAGAAAACCTAACGGCTAGGCGAGGCTAACAACCTTAGGTTTTGTTGGGATTATGATTGCCAACAATAAGCCTTAAGAGATTAATAGGAATACCAGTGAGATGAGGAGCTCCTTCAGTGAGCTACAGAAACCCTAAAGCCAAGAGTCTACAGAAAAATGTGTAACCCTAGAAACCCTAGGGCCAAAAACTCAAAATGCTCGAAATTTTACTCTGAGAGTCTCTGGAGGTGCATTGGAGAAGGCCATACTCTCCTCTGCCAAAATTTTCCTCAAATTCCAATTATTAGGGTCTGAAACACCTTAGAAAAGGAGGGATGTACGAAATTGCAGCAAGCCCTAAAGGTCATACAAAACTGCAGAAGAAAAGGACAACTAGCTTTAAATGTTTGTGCAGGGGTTATTCAAGACCTATGCTTTGATACCATGTTGATTTTTCATTAAGATAGGCTCAAGTATGAAGTTCATTCCAATTTTATCATTTTAATTGAACCATAGACACATGCAGTTACACCATAAACAATTTGCTACAGTAACCAAGATCACAAGAAGAAACACCATGCACAAGTACACAAGAAGTATCTTGGGAAACCCTTTTCAACAAGGGAAGAAAACCCAACCAATCCTTTGATATATTATTCAAGAGGAAGGCCTCCCACACCATAAACCTAGCACACAAAAGGGTGCTCACAAAACCTAGAAGGGTAGCGCCCAAGAGAGGTGCACACTTTTGCTCAAGAACAAGTACTTGCCGAAATTTCCAAACTCACACTTGTGTTATGTTTCCTCAATGGGGAAATTACCTTTATTTATATTAGACTGGACATATCAAAAATAGTTTCTATTGGAAAAACAGGGCCAACCTCAATAACTCATTATATAATTAATAATTACCATTTTAATCATCTTTTACATTAATTAACTTTCACTTTATGGTGGGGCCGACCTGTGCCCTTTACATCACAAATAGGGTTACAGGTAAGTCTGAATCTTGGAAAATAGAGCAAGGGATCTCATACACCCACTAGTGCTCAGCCACTAGGGGAAATCCCACCTGTTCTCAACCACAGGGACACCCATGTTTCTATCTCACTGTGTCTCATAGGAGAATACACACTCACTAGTGCTCAACCACTAGGATCACGTTCACATTTTCTCAGCCACATGCACGTCCTACTCAGAAGATCTCTATCTCATCTCAACTCTATGCATAGATGAGACCGGTACATCATTTCATCTCTGTCTCTGAGAGAACAACACACCTAACTCATGGACTTCCCCACCCCACATAGGGGCACACAACGTTCCATATCCATCTCATAGAGGAACCACTCACCCATCTCATGGGCACACCCAACTCATGGGCTTCCTCACCCTACACAGGGGCACACACTGTTCCTTCTCCATCTCAGAGAGGAACAATACACCCACCTCATGGGCACACCCAACTCATGGGATCTCTCTTAGGCCGACTCACTCAGTCTGTGTCCTAGAGGATGTCTCACGTAACTGTAATCATCAACAGATGTCACCCCTAAAAGGGATTTTACTTTATGTATTTTCTAATTTTAAGTTGTAAAGGGAAAATAGAGGAGGTCGACCTCCTTAATTTTTTGTTAACATTTTAAAAAGTGGAAAAATGGGTTTTAGGTGACCTCATATAAATATAGGTCACCCAATTTTATTTTTATCATAACTGACTTGATAATTACATACTTGTTGGCTGAAATTTTCTCCCTACTTGGGCACTGTTAACCCCTAGATTTTCACCCTTGTAAATATTGAGGGTTAAGAGCCATCATGCAACACTTTGGTTGGCATAATGAGATTTTCCCAAGGTTTTAGCACTTATGTTGAGAAGGAGGTTGGTTCACACATAAGGCAGGTACATGGTTAGTACAAGGTTTCCTAGTTTAGAGTCACAATCTACTTGGTTTTCATGCATTTTTGAGAGATATGTATACATACATGGTGTTGATACTTTTTAGGAGGCATGATTTGAGTGGGTATCCTGACAGTTTGGGGTAGTTTAGAGCATACAATATGAGTCCTTGTAGGATTCTAGGCCCGACAACATTTTTTCCAGTCAACATGCAGGAACTTGCTTTTTTTGGCAGGTTGTGATCCAGGCCCCTGAGTCAGATTATAAGAACATGGTATTGATCCTTGAGGCATCCATAGGCTTTTGGAACTTTTCCAGATGATGTCACCCATATTACTATTTTTAGTAGGTTGACCATCAGGGCCCGCATGACGGTTTTGATTGCATATTTGGATCCCTTGTGAAAAGACAATATTAATGAGTATCAAGTCAAGGACATTCAAATGACTTTATATTTTGGGAAGTATTTATGTGGTAGTGTCATCCAAGTCATCCAAGGTGGTGTGGACATTTTTTTTTCTAAAAATAGGACTATGAATCTATTTTTAGAGAACCCCATTTTTAGAGGTTCTATTTTTAGCGGGTCCTATTTTTAGAGGTTCTATTTTTAGCTTCCCCTATATTTAGTAGGTTCAATCATCGTCCATGCAGTGCCAAGTGAAATCCTCATAGGTAGACATGTGGAAATTCTTCAAACAAATGTGGAATCCACCTAAGCTAGGGCACATGTCTCCAAAATTAGGGGGGTCACATGACTTCACTAGAGTTATCTCCCTCATGCATACCATGTGTTTTAGTTTTATTTTCCACTCACTCACTTAACTTTATCATGCACTCATGTTCCCACTCTAAAATCACACTCTAATTTTTCCTTCTCCCATGCATGCCATGCACCTCACTTCACCCCTCTTCTCATTCACTTAGCTCGCCATTCACTCATTCATGTGAATTCTAAATCACACTCACTCTCATTCATCTCTCAACTTCTCCCCACATCCAATTAGAATCTATTATTATCCTCTTCATGTGTTCCTCCTTCCTCTTTGGAAGTGCACCCTCACTAGCTATATATTGGAGGCTTGCTATGGGTTATTTCGTCGGTTCTTAGCAGGAGAAACATAGTGTATTTCTCATTCTTCTCTCTCTCTCTCTCTCTCTCTCTCTCTCTCTCTCTCTCTCTCTTGTGTCTAGTGGCATGTCATTGACCAAAGTAGTCATTGTATCGATTGTGATCTTGCCAACTTTGGTGCAACCAACCCTCTTTAAAGTTGGATCAATAAAGAAGCTTGTGTTTATTGTTTGAATGTCTCTTCTTGACTGTATTGTGGTGAATTTGCAAATAGATATGCCATTTCTGAACTATTTACTCTAATGGTATCAATCCTTTAAGTAGTTTTCTTTTCTTTTTTCCATTCTATTATCATTGTGATAACTCTACAGGTTCCCTCCAAGTGTACTAGATCATTTTTTCCCATAGTTTTGGACTACTTTACAAGCTGTCCAAGGAAAAACAACTTGCTGATTTTTTCATTTCCAGACCTTAAATAAGCCACAAGGGTGTTTCATTGTGCCCAGGGACTCATGCCATAGGATAGCAAGGCATATCCTAAACAAAGAAAGGTTTATCCCATGACATATGGGGATATTTCTCCTATAATTAGATAAGTTTTTACCATTGTCATAACATATTTATCAACTCAAATTGGAGGGTAGAAATTTGTGTTGACAATTTGGCACCATTGTTGGGCAAAGCCAGCCTTAGAAAACAAAAACATTGATGGGTTTTTACTTTAATTAATTTATTTTTTCTAACTCACTTGGTGACTCCATAGTATCCAGGGATGACTCCATAGGGGAATTACACAAGAATATCTTTCGGTTTCAATTCCCTCACAAGGTCAAGTTCTGAGCTTCAAAAAAATTTAATATCCTTTTTATGGAAGAAGACTTTTCTTTTTCTAAGAACTCTTCTCAAATTTGGAAAGAATATGAGTTCTTAGGTAAGTTATTTTCGATAAGCACTATGGTAACTATATCTTCAACATATTCGTCTTTATTTTCATCTCGATATAGTAGTAGGGCAGCAACTGTGATTTCTTGTATCTGATACTAACAATATGGATGCAAATATGAGGCTAGGAGTAAGGTGGAGATTTTATGCCTTTGACCCACTAAGTTTTGTTGCATTCCCAGATTATCCTTAAGACTTTCCTAAATGTAAATGGCTTAAACACGTACCTTTGTTTGCAGGGAGGTTGGGAGAATCAGTTAATGATCACTTGAATATTTTTTTACAAGTAGTGTGGGAATTTAATGTGGAACATGAGGATGTGTTGATGAGGATGTTTGTGTCAACCCTCGAGGGGGAGGCATGAGAATGGCACAAATACCTTCCTAATTCTTCCATTGATGGATGGGATTCCTTCCAGGATAAATTCATTGAGAGATGGGAAAATACACATGACATTTTCTTGTTTTGCACATTTTTTTCAGTTATTAAAAAGCATGAAAGTGAAACTATTTCCCAATTTAATGCCCTTTTTTTCAAAAATTCCTTATAGAGTAAGACCTAATGAAGATGTTGCTTTGATTTACTATATTGATTCATTTGATGGTATTTTTCTTGTTTTTCTTAGGAATGAAGACCCTCAAAATTTGGAGGAAGTGGAAACTGTTGTTGGTTGTGGAGCCTGATTATCTTCCTTATTGAGAGGCCTTTGTTTTCAGTCATGTTTATACCCCATGAAGGCAACCCTCTTTTATGAGGGAAATGTATTGTGGCTATGTATCATTGTGAATATTATATTCTGAGTCAGGAGACTGTGAGAGAAAGAAGAGGAAGTTACAGCGGGTGTGATGTAGGTTGTATTCCTTCATTTGTTGAATAATAATAAAGGAAGGATCTGACAATTTCTCTGGTGGATGTAGCCCACACTAGATGAACCACATATATCTATGTCTCTATTGTATTGTATATCTTCTGTTTTTTATTTCCACATTTTTTTTTATTGCTTCGTGATCCTATTTTTTTAATAACTGGTATCAGAGTGAAAGGTAACTTGCAGGAAACGAGGGTTCCTGGTTTGAGTGGGAGAAATGTTGGAAGATGGAAAGTTTAGGGTTGAGAAATTTAACGACCAAAATTACCATTTATGGAAGATGTATATGGAAGATTATTTATATCAAAAGGATCTATTCCTACCATTGGGTGGAATAGTAAAGAAGTCGAGGGCCATGAAGGAAAAAGAATGGGAGGTTCTTGACATAAAGGCACTAGGAACGATAAAGATGAGCTTGGCAGCGTCGATGACTTTCAATATTTTGAAAGAAAAGACAATAAAGGAGTTGATGGACACATTGGATAAACTGTATGAAAAACCCTCGGCGTCTAATAATGTGTTTCTAATGAAGAGATTATTTAATATGAAGATGTCAGAATGTGGGTTGGTTGCAGATAATTTAAATAAATTTAATACAATTACTAATCAACTAAGTTATGTAAAAGTGGACTTTGATGATGAGGTCAAGGATCTTCTAATCTTTTTTTCATTTCCAGAAATTTGGAATGGCTTAGTCAAGGCTGTAAGTAACTCTGTCTCTAGTTCAAACACTTTAAAATTAGATGATGTTGTTGGTGTTATCCTTAGTGAGGAAATGCGATGGAAAAGCACAAGTGAGACATCAGGTAATTTGTTAAACATGGATAACATGGGAAGACAATAGGATAGAGGAAAGGGCTCATGGAACCACGAGAATTCTAGGAAGGGAAGATCCAAATCCATATTTGGAAAGATAGAGTGCTGGAATTGTGGGAAGAAAGGAAATCTAAAGAAAGACTGCAGAGCTCCAAATAAACAAAGAGATGGACAACAGGAGAAAAATGAGGAAGCAAATGTAGCAGGTGATGTGTTACAAGATGCTTTGATTCTCTATGTAGATAATATTTCTGATTCTTGGGTAGTATATTCATGGGCTTCATTTCATGCCACACCCCATAGGAAACATTGTCTAGATTATGTTCAAGGTGATTTTGGATAGGCTCATTTGGGTGATGCACCATGAAAACTTGTTGGAATGGGAAAGGTAAAAATAAAGCAAAGAAATGGAAACCAATGGTTTTTTAAAGAGGTAAGACATGTTCCATATCTAAGGAAAAATCTGATTTCAACAGGGCGGTTGGAAAGTGAAGGTTGTATATCCATATTTATAGATAAGGTGTGGAAGATCACCAAAGGATCATTGGTGATAGCAAAAGAAGAGAAGGTAGGTACATTGTATTTATGTAATGGTAATGTTGACTCTTGTATCTCTTTAGATTCTACAAGAGTGGATACAACACTGTACCATCATAGGATTGGACACATGAGTGAGAAGGGGATGCAGATACTTCACAAAAGAATTTTTTTCCATATCCTAAACAAATTGATTTGGATTTCTATGAGCATTGTATTTATGGAAAATAGAAGAGAGGCATATTTCTTAGAGTCGGAAAATTAAAGAAGAGTGGAAGGTTAGAGCTTGTGCATACAAATGTATGGGGACTAGCTCATGTATCATCTCTTGGTGGCTCTCGTTATTATGTTACTTTTATTCATGATGCAACTAGAAAAAATTGGGTTTATTACATTCGAAAAAAATCTGATGTTTTTGATACTTATAAGAAATGGAAAGATTTGGTTGAGAATGAGACAGGGAAAAGTTTGAAGTGTCTCAGATCAAACAATGGAGGTGAATGTTGCAGCAAGGAGTTTGATGATTACTGTTCATACCATGGGATTCGTAGAGAGAATAAAGTTCCAGGAACACCACAAGAAAATGGTGTGTCAGAAAGGATGAAGAGTACAATCATGGATCATGCAAGGAGTATGAGATTGTATGTAAGTTTTCCCTTAAAGTTCTGGGAAGATGTTGTAGATATTGTTTCTTACTTAATAAACAATGGACCTTCAAGCTCTTTGGATGGTAGAATTCCAGAGGAGGCATGGACATGTAAAAAGGTAAACTATTATTTTTTGAAGACTTTTGGTTGTGAATCATTTGTCCATATTGATCCAGAAAATAGAACAAAGCCTGAGGAAAAATCCAAGAAGTGTAGCTTTATTGGATACAATGTTAATGATTTTGGTTAACGCTTATGGGATTATGAAAATAACAAAATCATTAGGAGTAGAGATKCCATATTCAATGAGAAGGTCATGTACAAAGATCAGTTGCAAGGAAAGACACATGAAAAAGAAAAACCAGAATACACAGTGCTTGATGAGATCACTAAAAAAGAAATTTCAAAGGTACCATAAAATCAAAATATACAAAAATAGGATCAACGGGTACCTCAAACTCCTGCAAGTGTTGTCAGAAGATCTACCAGGTTAAGTAGACCCCCTGAACGATACTCTCCTTCATTGTATTATTTATTGTTGACTGATTCTGGTGAACTAGAATGTTATGGAGAGGCAATGCAGGTAGACACCTAAAAGAAGTGGGAGAAATGCATGAAAGAGGAAATGGATTCCTTGTTAAATAAGAAGACTTGGGACTTGGTTCAGTTTCCTCCAGGAAAAAGATCATTACAGAATAAATGGGTTTACAAGTTGAAGGAAGAAGATGGAGGAAAAAATAGGTACAAGGCTAGACTTGTTGTAAAGGGGTTTGAACAAAAGAAAGGCATAGATTTTGATGAAATATTTTCTTCTGTTGTTAAAATGACTTCAATTAGGACTATTTTAAGTCTTGTGGTAGTAGAAGATTTGCATCTTGAACAGTTAGATGTAAAAACACCTTTTCTCCATGGGGATTTGGAGGAAGAGATTTATATGCAGCAACCACATGGGTATGAGGTCAAAAGGAAGGAGAATTTGGTATGAAGGTTGAAGAAGAGCTTGTATGGCCTAAAGCAAGCTCCAAGGAAGTGGTATTTGAAGTTTGTCAGGTTTATGACAGAAAAGGGTTATAGTAGATGTCATTTTGATCGCTCTGTTTATTTTTAAAAGCTATAAAATGGAAGATATATTATCTTGCTATTGTATGTAGATGGCATGCTTGTTGCAGGGTCTAATATGTAGTATATAAATGTTATCAAGAAAAAATTAGCTAATTCATTTGCAATGAAGGATTTGGGTGCTGCAAAGAAAATCCTTAGTATGAGAATAACAAGAGAAAGGAAAAATCACAAATTGACATTGTCTCAGGGTGAGTACATAGAGAAGGTGTTGGAGAGGTTTAGAATGCAGAATGCAAAACTAGTTAGTACATATTTGGTCATCCATTTCAAGTTAACTAAGGAAATGTGTCCCAAGACACATGAAGAGATAGAATACATGTACAGGGTCCCTTATTCATCAACAATTGGCATCTTGATGTATGTGATGGTTTTCACAAGACCAGATATTGCACATCCAATGGGATTTGTGAGAAGGTATATGAACAATCCAGGTAAAGAACATTGGGAGGCGGTAAAGTGGATTCTTAGGTATTTGAGAGGTACTGCTACTCATGCATTATGTTTTGAAGGTTCATACACTATTCTACAGGGACATGTTGATTCATATATGGAAGGTGATAAAGATAGCAGGAGGAGCACAACAAGGTATGTTTTTACTGTAGGTAGAATAACAATAAGTTGGATTTAGAAACTGCAAAAGATTGTTGCACTTTCAACAACAAAGGAAAAGTATGTTGTTGCTAAAGAGGTTAGTAAAGAGATGATTTGGTTACAGAGTTTTATGGAGGAATTGGGAAATAAGAACGAGAATAGCAGGTTGTACTGTGACAGTGAGAGTGCCATTCATCTTACAAATAAATCAATCTTCCATTCGAAGACTAAGCATATACAACTCAGGTACCATTTCATACGATCTGTCTTGGAAGATGGACATTTGTGTGGGGTATGTGTTATATTCTTTCCACGAGTAGTAGTGTCTGCATTGTGCTGGGCGCACAAGGGGGTGTAGGGGTTTGGGGGAAACACCTCTGATAAAAAAAAATCCTCGGGAAATGTGTCGCATTTTTTCCTCATTTTTCGTGTTGCCTCGATTTTCATGTCCATTGTTGGGCGGTTTTTCGGCACATGGTTTTTTGTCGATGGTTTTCTATTTCATATTAAGGAATTAGGGTTGTTATCTAATCCAAGTCATTGGGTTAGGGTTTTGGATGCCACTGGCTACTATATGTATATTGTATTGTAAACAATGTATCACCATGAATGAATATAGAATATATTGGTTTTCCTGATTTGGGTTTCCAGGGGAAAAATCTTTGTGTAATGTTTGTATTTGCTATTGTATCTTTTATGTTCTTTTACTGAAAATTTGTTTGGAGTAAATATTGTACAAGGTTAAAATATACATTTGGTATCAGATCTTTGTTGGCTTCAAGGGGATGCTTTTGTGGTCAAGGGTTTGGCTTGGGACTGTGATAATCCTTGCTACAGTGGGAGATCTACGGTATTGATTTTTCGGGTGAAAAGAAATGGCAAGCAATTCAAAAATGGAGATCGAGAAGTTTAATTGGAAAAGTTTTGGGTTGTGGAAGCTCAAGATGGAAGATCTGTTGGTGGACAGAGATCAGTGGATCATGGTAGATCTAGGTGCTGCACCTGCAGGAACTTCAACAGATGACTAGAAAACATTGGATCAGAAGGCGAAGAGCACAATCTGACTGTGTCTCTTAGATTTAGTATTATTGAATGTGTCAGAGGAAGCTACAGCCAAGGATTTATGGGATAAGTTGGAGAAGTTTTATCAGTATAAGTCCCTAGTAAATAAACTATTCCTAAGAAATAAGTTGTATAATCTGAGGATGAGAGATGGAGACTCAGTGGAAAATAATTTGAATGCCTTCAATATTGTGGTAAGACATTTAGTATCTATTGAGATTAAAATTTCAGATGAAGATAAGTGTATCAGTTTACTATGTTCTTTACCAGAATCGTGGGATAGTCTAGTTGTGGCCATAGGTAGTAATACAACTACCTTGAAGTTTGATGAAGTGGTCTCATCCTTGTTGTTGGAGGAGATGAGACATAAGATATGTAAGGACAGAGTACAGACACATTATTTGCAAGAGCATGCTCCCAGGAAATAAATAGATCTAAGTTCTCAAGTGTGAGATCTATGTCTAATGGTAGATCTAAATCTCCTGGAAAGTTTGTAAAGGTATGTTGGAGATGTGCAAAAGAAGGGTACTACAAGAAGCAATGTAGATCCAAAATTGAGAAAAATAAGGGATCTGAAGAATCTCCTTCTATAGAAGAAAAGACCTCAAAGGAAGAAGGAGGGAATGTGTACTTGGCTTCTTCAAGCACACATGCATATCATGAGGCATGGTTGGTTGAATCAAGTGCATCCTTTCATGTGACTCCCCACAAGGAGTGGTTATGTGAATATGAAAGGTATGATGGAGGTAATGTTTTCCTAGGTGATGATTCGACAACTAGAATCATAGGACGAGGAAAAGTCAAGTTGAGGCTCATAGATGGAAGGATTAGAACACTTCCTGTTGTTATGCACATCCCAGTTTTGGCCAAAATTTTGATTTATATAAGCAAAATGGATGATGCAGGGGTAAAAACAATATTTGAAAAGGAAACCTGTAGGATGGTTCGAGGAGCAGTGGTGTTGTTGAAAGGAGTTTGGTTTGGATACATGGCAGCCACTCATGCAAGTGAGGAAGAAGTATGGTTACAAAGATTGTGTTCAGGTACTAGGTTGGTACACAAAGTTGTAAGGATAGATTGTGATAGTCAGAGTGCAATTTTTCTGGAGAAGAACCTGGCTTATCATTCAAAGACAAAGCATATTGATATTGAATATCACTTTGTGAGAGACATGGTTGAATAAAATAAAGTGTTGTTGATGAAGGTGGAAACTTTGAAGAATGTTGCATATTCATTAACAAATTTTGTGAACACTGATAAGTTCTCTTGGTGTAGAGGATCCATGAGCATTTCTGCCTTGGATTGTTGACTATGTGACCCTGTAACCCCTTGTATGGAAAGAAAACAACAAGTGGGAGAATGTTGGGTATGTGTTATATTCTTTCCACGAGTAGTAGTGTCTGGATTATGTTGGGTGCACAAGGATTCAAGGGAAGCACCCCCGAGAAATATTTTTTTCCTCGAGAAATATGTCGCATTTTTGCCTCGTTTTTTGTGTTGCCTCGATTTTCATGTCCATTGTTGGGTGGTTTTTCAGCACATGGTTTTTTGTTGATGGTTTTCTATTTCTGGTTAAGGAATTATGGTTGTTGACTAATCCAGGTCATTGGGTTAAGGTTTTGGATGTCGTTGGCTCCTATATGTGTATTGTTGTAAACAATGTATCAACATGAATGAATATAGAATATGTTGGTTTTCCTGATTTGAGTTTCCAGGGGAAAAATATATGTGTAATGTTTGTATTTTATATTGTATCTTTTATGTTCTTTTATTGAAAATATGTTTGCAGTAAATATTGTACAAGGTTAAAATCTACAATTTGAAGTTGGAAAAGATACACACTAGCCATAATCCTGCAGACATGTTAACAAAGAGAGTAACCAGGGAGAAACTGAGTTCCTTCTCAGTTTTAGTTGGTCTTCAAGAATGAATATGAAGATGAGAAATTTTGTAGGTCCAAGAAGTATCATAATCCATCATATACAATAGTGATGGAGTTGTTGAGATCAGTCTCCAAGTGTAATATTGTTGGTTGTGGAGCCTGGTTATCTTCCTGATTCAGAGGTAATTGTTTTCAGCCATGTTTATACCCCATGAAGACTTTACACCCCAGAAGAATGTACACTCCTCCATGCGAGGGAGTGAAGAGGGGGGTTACCCCCTCTACGGGATTCGAGGACAAGCAGGCTCCTGGTGGGGGTTCGAGGGCAAAGCCCCCGAAGGAAAAATTGCCTTGTAAATGTATATTGTAATTTCATTGTAAATTTGGACTGTTCATTATAAGGTCGCAGATATGATGGTAGAAGTTATGTTAAAGTTTTTCTCCCTAGAAGGAAACCCTCTTTTATGAGGGAAATGTATTGTGGCTATGTATCATTGCGAATATTGTATTCTGAGTGAGGATACCGTGAGATAAAGAAGAGGAAGTTACAGCGGGTGTGTTGTAGGTTGTATCCCTTCATTTGCTGGATAATAATAAAGGAAGGACCTAGCAATTTCTCTGGTGGACATAGCCCACACTGGGTGAACTACATATATCTCTGTCTTTATTGTATTGTGTATCTTCTTTGTTTTATTTTATTGCTCTTCGATCCTGTTTTTCTAACAACTGCTACTATCAAGTTAGAAAGAAATCATCTTGTAGCTTGTGAACTCCCTCTAATCCATGTCCCAGACCAACCAGTGAAGGTAACTCCACTCGATTATATTCAACCATTAGTTGTTACATAAGTGCAAGAAGTTTGTGTTATTTAAGATGAACCACAACTTGCACCATATCAAGTTCCCAGAGATGAACATGAGGGTGATAGCCCAATTTTAGATGATCCAGAGCCAATAGCTACACCAATTGAATCACAGGCAGAGTTACAAAAAGATGAAGGTGAAGAGGTGATCACTCTAGAGTTTTCATGGGTTCCTCCCATTAGCGATGATGAGAAATATCAAGAGGATGAAAAGTTTCTAGAGGAGGAACCACAGGTTAACCAAGTAGAGATTAGTCGATAAGGGATTTCATTCGTTCCCATCTTAGTAGAGGCTTCATCCTTGCCTATCATAATAGTGGTCCAAGAAAAACTTGATTGATCTAGGTGGATATCGGTGGCCACCCACCTTTTCTAGCTGGCTCAAAACAACTTTCTGGCAATTTTCATAATTTACTATTTTTAGCAGTTTTTCAAGTCCTAAACTTCCGAAGCCGTTTTGAGGCCCTAAACGAAGTTTTTTTGGGTATGTTGCAAACAAAAAATTTCATCATGAAATTTTTGGCAACTATTGTAGTCCTCGAATAGATCTTTCAAACAAGTTATCGTACGCCTAAAATGGATATCATATGCAAAAGTACAACCCCGGGAAGTTGATGTATTGACTTACCCAAACAAGGCCCACATGAATTTTGGCGCTTCATCTCCTAGGGTTAGGTTTTTGGATGTCTAGGGTTTTTCAAACTCTTGTTTATTGTAAAAAGGCCTTTAGATCCTCATTGTAATTATATTCTTGCGAATGAGCATAGTTGTCACATCTCTCATCGGAGATAAGCCACCACCATTCCAACAAGCTTGTTTTCCACTGCATTTTACAATTTCAGCTTATTTCCTTATTGAATAGAAAACCAGTTTTATTTATCCCTGTTATTCTGTGTTAAGCATATGTTAAGAATCTGTAGTCATTTCATTCTACTCATAAAATCTGGATCATTGATCCAATACCATTGCAGTAGGAGGAGCCACTTTTTTTTCAACTAGAGGATGATGTCCCTTACACTTTCCCTACGGTTCTGCATCCAGATATGGTTCTTCGAGATCTTGAGATTGATTAGATCTTGGATATCAGAGTGCATCATAACCTGGTCGAGCTTAGGATGATGAAGGTATTTCAGTAGATATATTCTAAGAGATTTATTTCTCATGCTTTCATGTTGGTTATTGTTGAAGTACCATGTTTTTGATCCTAATCAACAACTTACAATCAACCAACAACCATCAACTAAGCGTTCACTATCAAGGAGACTTTGGGTCATGTGAGATTTCATGGTTTGTCCCCTCGGAGGGTTGACTGTGCTAACCTTTCTCGTAGGAGTGATCATTTGTCTACATGGTTACATTGGTCCATTGAGTATGATGATTTAATCATGGTAGCTTTGAGGTAAAAAAAATTGGGTTTAGGGTAGTTTTCTTTTCTTTCTACATTGTCATTTCAATATTTCCTTTTGCTGATTTTTTACAGTTTTAGGAAAACAATTTACATTCTCTTGCAAGTGTCTTTTGTTTCAGTATTTATGTCTTAGTAGTTGCATAAGTGTTGATGATTTTTCCCTAGTTATATCAGCATGTGGTTGAGTCTTGTGCATCTTTATTTTTCTTGAATAAATGACTATCCATAATTTTTATTCCTGGGTCAAAATTTCATTGTCTATCTTATGCATGTTGAGCCTTTGTTTCTATCATTAGAGTGAGTCTGGATGGGGGTTCCACTTTTCATTTTCCTTGAAGTATTGAGCCTTTAGGATGGGTATTTTGAGGAGACATAGGAGTGTCTTGAGTCATCTTAGTCTTGTCTCCTCATCTCTTATCATTCAGTCTTCTTCTTTGCGTTAGTTCTCCCCCCCATCCATCATAGGGATATGGTACCTGATTCATTCATCTTAATCTCCTTGAGTCATCACTTCACGCTGAGGGAAGAGAGACATTGTTTCTCTTCTTTTTTAGCAGGTCATTTTGTATCGACTTCGACAAGATCATCTACAGGTGACCTAGAAGTAGAGCACCTTAGTAGTTGTTAGCCTCATTGGCAATTATTTCGCATCCAACAAGGATGAGCATCATTGGGCCATGATTGGATGATCCTTTCCACTATTCGAATTTAGAACATCTTTCACAGTGTCAGGTTGTGCCCGTACCTTAAGACCCATTGACATTATTGGTTGTGTTCCTTCACACTTCACATGTGTTTACATTATTGACATATGATGAAGTGACTTTCTCCCTTGTGTCGACATCAACACATTTACCATGGGGAGGAGTGTACATTATTGGGTGGTAGTAGGTAGCAGATTTAGATGAGACCCCTTGGTTTTCAGCTTTCAGTGGGAGGATTATATATTTTGACTCCATGGCCCATTGGACAAGCTTTAGTACTATAGGTTAGATTATAGGTTTTTCTTCATCAACTTACAGGGACTTCGTATCCTTCCACACAGTTATAGGGGTATCTTTGGTACACATTCCTCACCTCATAGGGCATCAATTTGATTATATGGACACATATATTCTTATGGTTCTCAACATCCCACAGGGGGATCCCGTCCCCTTGAGTCACCATTGTTAGCCCCTAGATTTTCTCCCTTGAAAATCTTGAGGGTTAAGAGCCAGCATGCACACTTTGGTTGGCATACTGATATTTTCCTAGGGTTTTATCACTTATGTTGAGTAGGAGGTTGGTTCAAACATGAGGTAGGTACATGATCAGTACATAGTTTCCTAGTTTAGAGTCACAATCTACTTGGTTTTCATGAATTTTTGAGAGACATGTATACATACATGGTGTTGCTACTTTTCAGGAGGCATGGTTTGAGTGGGTCTCTTGATAGTTTGGGGAAAATCAAAGCATATAGTATGATTCCTTGCATGATTCTAGGATCAATGACATTTTTTTCCAAACAATATGTAGGAACTTGCTATTTTTGGCAGGTTGTGATCTAGGCCCCAGAGTCAAATTCTGAGAGCACGGTATTGATCCTTGAGGCATCCAAAGGTCTTTGGACCTTTTCTAGATGATGTCACCTAGATTATTGTTTTTAGCAGGTTGAGCATTAGGGCATGCATGATAGTTCTAATTGCATATTTGGATCCTTTGCGAAAAGACGAGATTAATGAGTATGAAGTCAAGGGAATTCAGATGAATTTTTATTTTGGGCACTATTTATGTGGCAGTGTCGTCCCATTCATCCAGGGTGATGTGGACATTTTTTTTTAAAATAGGACCAGTAATCTGTTTTTAGAGGGCCCTATTTTTAGAGATTTTATTTTTAGATAACCCTATTTTTAGAGGTTCTATTTTTAGCAGGTCCTATTTTTATAGGTTCAATTTTTAGCTTCCCCTATATTTAGCAGGTCCAATCATCGTCCATGTAGTGCCAAGTGGCATCCTCATAGGTCGACGTGTGGAAATTCTTCAATCAGGTGTGGCATCCACCTAAGCTAGGGTGAATGTCTCCAAATCTAGGGGGTCACATGAGTTCACTAGAGTTATCTCCCTCATGCATACCATGTATTTCAATTTGATTTTCCACTCACTCATTTAACTTTACCATGCACTCATGCGCCCACTTTAAACTCACACTCTTCTTTTTCCTTCTCCCATGCATGTCATGCGCCTCACTTAACCCCTCTTCTCACTCACTTAGCTCACCATTCACTCATTCATGCGCATTCTAACTCACACTCACTCTCATTCATCTCGCTACTCCTCTCCACATCCACTTAGACTATATTATTATCCTCTTCATGCATCCCTCCTTCCTCTTGGGATGTTTTCCATCACTATATATATATTAGAGGCTTGCCATGGGTTATTTCATCGGTTCTTATCAGGAGCAACATAGTCTCCCTATCTCTCTCTCTCTCTCTCTCTCTCTCTCTCTCTCTTGTCTAGTGGTGTGTCATTGAGAAAAGTAGTCATTATATCAGTTGTGAGATTTCCAACCGTGGAACAACCAAACCTCTTGTAAAGTTGGATCAATAAAGAAGCTTGTGTTTATTATTCGAACCTCTCTTCTTGATGGTATTGTGGTGAATTTACAAATCTGATATGTTATTTATGAACTATTTACTGTGATGGTATCAATCCGTTGAGAAGTTTTATTTTATTTTTTCCATTCTATTATCATTGTGCTAACTGTGCAAGTTTCCTCCAAGTGTACTAGATCAATTATTTTGTAGTATACCTAGGGAGGTAATATGGGGTACCTAGGGAGGTATCCAATGGGAATGTGGTTATGTATTATTAGTGGAAGTCATTTAATATATGAGAATGTGGTCATTCAATGTAAGGTGGACTAGGTCCACTATATTAATAAA
>SNQJ01S0087001.1:32098-53698 GCA_010110895.2 Picea sitchensis | reverse complement strand
TTTGTATGAAAAGTGCAGTCTTATGAAAATGATTTATATTTTGATGAATATAAAAGAAAAATTTTCCTGTGGAAAAAAAACACATGTTTTAGTGAATAAAATAGGTATGCATTGAATTATGTTTCATAAAAATGCACATGTACATGAACACAAGTGAGTAGGTCAATTTATACTCAAGGTAACACACACGAAAGATAAAATGTATATGTAGAGAACCAACATCTTATTCTAGGTATTTGCCATTTCCTCCATACTTGAATCTACTCTCTCATAGGTTCTTTGATTCCCTTTTTTCTCTAAATTTAGCATAAAGGAATTCAACCTTCCACTATTCACGTTTCTTTTATTTTTTATGTACTCACTCCCTTTAAAAAATTAGGGTTTTGTGTGTTCCAGGTCATGCTTTGTGATCTATCATTTTGATACCTATCAATGTAGCAGGGAAGAAAAATACAAACCACACTTGCAAATATAGACTACAAGAAACCACACTCCACATTTAATGTGTGCAATAATGCATCGATCTACTAAACACGATTAAGAAATTTCCCAAATAACCTTCTTAATATTGACTAACACCGAACCGAATTGGGTACACGCAATCTTTTTTTGGCTATCGACATAGGCTCTACGATGATCGACACTGGCAAGGCTTGAGGCTACAAACGAGAAAGGAGAAAGACGTGAAAGGTCGCATGCCACCACGATCGATGTCCACCCTTGCATTAATATTAGATCATAAGGCAATCATAAGGAAATGTATTTAAAAATAATATCATGTATTTAAAAAATAAAAACATGAGACCTCTTTTAAATGAGCTTGGGGAAGTTGAAGGGTTGGGGGCACTTGACCTTCCACCTATCCCCCAACTGATCCATCCTCTTATATACCATTTCCATACAAAGGAAGATGGGTTCTTTGATTGAGAGTGAAGTAAATGTTTCCCAAACTTCCATGAGGAGCATGAAGATGAACTAGAGACCATGTAACTTGCTTATTGCTGAATAATAAAGAGCATGACCAAAGCCAATTCAATGTTGGTTTTCCCATTTGGGTTTCCAAGGTAAATAATGTCTCCTTGTGCATTGATTTATCTCTCTGTGTTGTGTATTTTTTTGTTTTAATTAGCATTTGTAGTCTATTGAAGCTATTGTGTGTTCTTTTAATCGCTGCTCTGAAGATTTATTTAGCTAAGAATTCATTTATCCCTATAGTGTTTGAGTTTTCCTTCGTATTGCAGTAGTTTAATAGAAAATACATATCCCAATGGTTCTCTATCCTCCACCATTGGTTGATTTATGAAATTCGAGATATGTGTTCACTATTTTTTTTTCGTGGGAACAACTCCTGGGGAAACCCACCAGGTACTTCCCCTCATTTCAAGGATGGTACCTAGGGTAAACGAGATTTTGTAGAAAGCTAAGGATTTTTCGATAGATTTCTCATTTAAGAGACAAATGTATCACTTGCAGGAATTGAACCTGGGTGGGGGGGAAAACACCCCTCAACACAAACCACTCGGGCTAAACCCAATTGATAGATGTGTGGTAACTATTATTTGGTTGTTGCAATCTTGTAGGAAGTTTCTAAATTGGTTCATGTTGTGAATTTGACTGTTAGAAGTGAGAAAAACCACCATTATGATTTTCCATGGCTGCCATGAGCTACATTTAGAATTTTGGAGTGTCTCTTGACTGCTTGTAGCTCATTGAGGACTAGTATATAACCCAAAAAACCTCAAGAAACCACCCCACAACTAGAAAAATCATTTCTCAATAGTTGTAGGTCATACAACTATTTTTCTCATTAGTTGACAGGTTGTACACGGTTGTACGAGTCATACGCTGGTGTGGCTCGACGTCTCACACTTTGTTTTGGCATTTCATGCTTTTTTTTTGGTCAATGAGTGTCTAAAGGAATACACAAAGCATTTCCCATGCACTCCTTTTAAAATAATTGTTTTATTCCTTTTCCTCTCATCAATTTTGATGTGTTTCCAACATTATGACTTCATCTTGTATATGTTGGTGAATGGTCATTGGAATAATCTTGAATTTGGTTATGAACATAGAGGACTTAAAAGTGGAAACATCTCCACGCAAATAAATGGCCATTGAGACGAGTTACATTGGCATTCAAGCCTTACAATGGAGAACCATATGAGAACAAGGAATCAAAGTTAGTTTATGATGGCATATTAAGTTAGAAAAATAGGTGTGCTCGTTCACCATATACAATGTAGTAATATTTCCACCCAACCATAGGCCGAAGCCACCCTCGAGCACCTTAACCTTGATAGAGAGAATAATTCCAGAAGAAACTCTAGAACCAATAGCCAATCAATGTAGCATACCTCTCTCTAGAGCTAGTGCACAAGGAAAAAAATCCAAACCATAACGAAGAGAAAGTCCAAGCCTAAAAACCGAAAATACAAGTTGCAGTGGTTGCAGCTGCAACTACTCTCCAAACTTGTGCACTTACTAAATTTCTGCAGTTGCGAGCTATGTGTGTCCAAATGAGCTCTGGCATCATGTATTTATACTGCTCCTTCTTAGCTGTCTGGGCCGAATTCTCTTTCTGGAGGCTAGAAACTCAATATTGATAATTCTCTTTAGCCAACTTGTCTTTTAGGGTTATGTCCAAGGATATTAGGGTTTCTCTTGCTTCCTGGAATATTCTAGTCTTTTCAAGGTTACACGTGGAGGTTAATACCTCCCGCAGCTACCAAAATATCAAAACTCCCTCCTAGATAGGGAGGTATTAAAGGCAATGATCTTGAGCACAAACAAATCATTCAACCGGTAGCATCATCATAGCCACACAGAGTATCTCATGATCAAATCATGAGCACCATCATCACTATTAGTATCATCTGATAGCATCAACTGCATCATCTATCGAATCCATACTCCATCTGAGTAAACATGCATGATGCTGAATAAGTCACTTACTCCACATAGTGATATAAGAACCATTCTTCTAATTCAGACATATGTCCTAGAAGAATAATTGTTCCAAGAGATGCTGGAAGCCACACCATGGGATACAAGGACTATTATTCTAATCCAGACATACATCCTAGAAGAATAAATGTCCTGGACCATTTTCCTCCTGGAGAATGTCTCTCCACCAACAAACTCACTATCCAGCTAGTTGGTAATCATTTCCAACACTACTGATAATCTTTCATGGCAATCAAAATAATTCCATTCAATAGAACACAACTGTGTCTATCCATAGTAGTACACAATTACTATCCAGTGGTACACAACCACACCCAGTAGCACATGGATACTTAATCAATGACACATAGTCACAACCAATGGAACACATCCACCCTAGTAGCATACATCTACTGTCCAGATACATACAGTCTCCACAACAATCATATCATTTGATATCAACCTACATAAAACAAGATCATGATATAAATTGAGTCATCTAGGCCATTCTTCCACTCACATATGTGATATTTGGAAGAGCATCTACCCTCAGAAGGTAAAACATCAGCCATGGGCTATCTGGACTATTCTTCTCAAGCATAGAAGAATACTTGTCCCTGATTTCTGAGCCCAAACCATTCACCTAACTGGGCCATTCCTCCGACACTAATCATAGTGAAACCTGGAGAGAATGAGTCTGCCTTAGAGAATTCCTGTCCCTGATTGCTGAACCTGGACCATTCACCTAACTGGGCCATTCCTTCGACACTAATCACAATGCAACCTGGAGAGAATGAGTCTGCCTTAGGGAATGACTATTTAGACCATTTCTTATGGAAATCACTGTCCTGCACCAACCTCCAAAACAAACCATTCTTCAAAACTTCTCACAACTGTGAACTTCGAAATAATGACTACCTGGTGAGGGGAACCATTCTACTTGACCACTACTCAAAGTGACTGCTAAGAAGAATGACTATCCTAGACCATTCCCCCACACTGGCCACAAGGGGAATCATTGTCTATGATACATCAACAATCTATCAGACCATTTTCATTATGAAAATGACTATCCGATCTGGACCATTTTCCGAAATGGAAAATACCTACCTGGACCATTTTTGGAACTGAAAAATGATTGTCCATAAATCAATAACATATCAATGCTCCCTCCCAACCTGAGAGTAATATCTTTCTTTTTCAATAAGAAATTCGTCTCTAGGAGCCCCGACTTGTCTCTTAAGTACACAAACTTTTCATCTTGGACAAAGGATTTACCAAAATATCTCATATCTCTTCATCTGTGGAGATATATTGGAGAACCACTTCTTTCTTTTGGACTTCATCATGAAGAATATAATTCTTTATATCAATGTACTTCGGTTTGTCATGGAACACTGGTTTTCTCTGAAGACTTCGTATAGCTCTGATATTTACAATATATCATGGTCAAATTCAGTGCTTTTGTTTCCTGCTAGCTCATGACATCGTGGAAAATATCAAACTGAGACATATCCAAGTATCACTTCTTCTATCATCATGAGAGTTTTCCATGGATTAGCAATCCATCAACCCATACTTCTGAGTAACCATTCTGATACACTATTTCTGTCATAGAAGGTTTTCACCATGCTTCTGCTATATATGAGATACTCTGCATCAAGTTGTTTGAATCCATACAAGGTCTTCTTATATCTGCATACATGGGTCTCTTTCTCGTTTAAGATTCTTTACCAGTTGCTTTGTTGGGAAGAACAATCTTTTACATGTGAATTTCAATCCATGGATACTGCAAGAGGTATATCTGACTTACTGGAACAAGCTGCCATTATAGTCTTTTGGAAGAACCTCTAGTTCTGAATCTCGCAATGTTTCTATTCATAAGTCAACTTCCATTTCTCCAAGTTGGTAGTCATATGATTCTTGGTATAATACCTAGTTGTTTTGGATTTTCTTTCTTTCTTGGAATCTTCATGTTCTTCCTCATGTTTCTCTTTAGCTCTTGGGTCCATGGAGTCTTCTATAGATTCCATGCCCTGAATATTCCAACTTATTCCTTTCATCATAGGATCATGGATGTAGATGGAAAACCAATGATACTTTAAGGCTTCTTTTTGAAGAATACTTCTTCTAGAGTCAAACTGAACACGTGTTGCTTATCATGGTTGCTACTTTCAATGGGAACATGGATAGATACTTCATAATCCTTAATGGATCATATCATTTAGGATTAGCTCCCTCCTAATCCTTGCTTCATGCATGAATGCATGCTCTTATTTTGGAATTCTATAATTAGCTCTCTCCATCTAAGAGAGTCCACGCTTCCGTTTGCATCCTTATTGCCTTCTGCAAAGTGTCACAAGTCTTTTTATAATTTCCTCTTGATTGCCGACTTCTTTTTGTTTTGACTTCTTCTGGGTCTCTTCAAGTTTGATTATGATTTAGGCTTATCTGGCAGTTTTTACTTATATAATAGCTTCCACAGGAATTGTTACCAAGGATTGTCAACGTACTTCATCTTTTCATGTGTATTGTTTGACTTGTAGTCATCTTGATAGAAATCCTTATCTTGTTATTCTTCCATAGGTATTGTTTCACTTGAACATCTTATCTTCTAAGAAATATATATGTATGATATGTATAGAAACTATGTAAACATGGTATGTACAAGAACTTTGAAGAATATTGTTACCTTGACTTAGAAGAAGAAGTTTGTTTTATGCTACTTGGCCTTCTTTGAGGGTTCCCTTTCTTCGACATTTGATGCTTTGTTTGTTTCCTTCCTTTTCTTTAAATCAGGACATTGGTTCCTGTAGTGACCATATTTTCGATAATTGAAGCATTGTATCTTTGACATATCCTTTTCTTGATTTGGTTTCTTCCTCAAGCCAAACTTCTTCTTATTCTTGAAATTCTTGAACTTTGCTGTGAAGGCTTGATATTCATATTTATTTTGGGATTTCTCTTTTGTGTTAATCCTTGGTTCTTCTTGTGCACACCAAGTCTAAATTTCTTCAAATGTGGGGTACTCCTTTCTTGTGTTCATGCTTGTGGAAAATGTATCCCATGTCTTGGGAAGGCCATTGAGTACTATATTTACCAGTTCCTTTTCTGAAATGATTTCTTCAATAACTTGTAGTTGATCTCTTAACTAAGAGATGCTTACAACATATGATGCTATGCTATCATCATCATTCATTTTCATGTCACAGAGCTCATTCTTCAGACTCATTACTTGTCCAATGTTTCTGACTGAGAAGAGGTTAGTTAGGGCATCGTACATCTTCTTAGATCAGTCAAGATGAGAGATGTAGGGTATCAAGTGGTATTTTATAGAGTCCAGTATGATACTCATGGAATTGATGTCATTGTCCTTGAACTTCTTGATAATTGCAACGTTATGAGGTTCCTTCTCTTTTCCTTCTTCAAAATGTGGTTCCACAATCTTTCCTTTCATGATATCCAACACTTTATTATTGGAAAGGATGAGGTCAATCCTTGTCTTCCATGCTCTGAAGTTAGAAGCCCCTTCTAACTTGTTTTTTGATTTCATAGAGTAAGTCATGATTGCTTTGACTTGGTCAACCTTTGACTTTGACCAAAAACTCAAATTTGACGTCTTAGCTTGTCGAGAGTACTAGGAGGTGCGCTAGGTTAGGGAACAGTAGGATATCTAGAAATTAGGTCAATATCTTCACTTAAGGTGCCTCAACAAGAGGGTTAGGGTATCGTTGCAACAATAAAACTTTGACTGCAACTGCAATTGCAATTGTAACTGAGAAAATCCTCCCAATATTCTAGCAGTTAGACTGTCCGAAGATAGTGTGGACCCATAACCTGTTAGAAAAATAGGTGTGCTTGTTTCACCATAGAGAATATAGTAATATTTTCGCCCAACCATAGGCCGAAGCCACCCCCAAGCACCTTAACCTTGACAGAGAGAATAATTCCAGAAGAAACCCTAGAACCAATAGCCAATCAATGTAGCGTACCTCTCTCCAGAGCTAGCGCACAAGGTAGAAAGTCCAAACCATAACCAAGAGAAAGTCCAAGCCCATAAACCGAAAATACAAGTTGTAGTAGCTGCAGATGCAACTACTCTCCAAACATGCACACTTACTAAATTTCTGTAGTTGCTAGCTGTGTGTGTCCAAATGAGATCTTGTATCTTGTATTTATACCGCCATTTCTTAGCTGTTTCGGCCGAATTCTCTTTTTGGAGGCTAGAAACTCAATATTAATTATTCTCTTTAGCCAACTTGTCTTTTAGGGTTATGTCCAAGGATTTTAGGGTTTCTCTTGCTTCCTTGAATATTCTAGTCTTGTCAAGGTTACACGTGGAAGTTAATACCTCCCACAACTACCAAAATATCAACATATTGCATCTTAGTGTCAACATTTATGTACAAGAACTATTGCAAATAGTAGAATGTCTTTGGGATTCATGTTGGTGAAACAGTCAGGCTATAAGCCTACTGTTTATGGATCCTCTAGTCTTAGAGAAAAAGTTTGAATATACTTGGTGAGACCTATATGGTAAGTACCCATAGTGAATACATAAGAAGTGGACAATAATTCTTGCCAAGGTTACAGAGAAGCAAACAACCAATAATGACAGGGGAACATTAAGAAGAATATGAAGAAGAAGATCCAAAGGTCAAGTTGGATCACCTAGAGTAGAGCATTGCCATGCTGACATCAATGGTAACACAACTGTTGACAATGAAGGGTATGGAAAAACCCTCAACAAAGACTTGTCATGAAAACTCCAAGAAATAGGAAAAGAAACCAGAGATAGAGTGCAACTATAACAAGACGCATGTACCTTTCCGTGTAGAGTCGAAGGTGGACATTAAGCCATATGTTGGGGAAATTGATGCCATGAAATTGAACTAGTGGTTATGATAGATGGAGGTGTACTTCAACATTCATAGATTCGTTGGGAAACAAATGATTGTATTTTCTTGGTTGAATATTGAAGGCCATGCCTTGGCATGGTGGGAGAGTGATGTAACATGTAGAGCACTAGAAAATGAGCCATTGGTGACCGATTTGGAGGTGTCCAAGGACATGATCAAAGCTCAGTTCTACTCGATCGAATATGAGAAGCACCAATAGATTGCATGGCATTACTTTAGGTAGAGGCAAGGGAAATTGATCCAGGGGTTCACCAGAGAGTTCAGGAAGAGAGTTATTCAGTTGGGTGTCTCTCCAAAAATCCTAGATATGTTGATCAAATACTTGGGAGAATTACTACCTCATATTCACCACCAATTGATGTTATTCAAACATAAGATGATTGATGAAGCCATTGTACAAGCACATTACCTTGAAGGAGATAAGCGAAAGAAACAGTGAAGCACACATGAGAAAATTGAACCAAAAGAGTAACAAGGAAGAGGGAAAAAAAAGAAGAAATGGAATGAAAAAAATATTGTGGCAATGACACAAGAAGAAACACCTTCTATAAAGCAAGCGTTTGAAAAAGACACATTGAGGAGGATTGCTGGAAATTGTACCTTAAGAAGTGCCCCAAACATTTAAAAAAGAAAAAGAAGAAGAAGAAGACATTGATAATAATGGATGCTGAGGAAAGGGTGGAAAACAACTTAGACTTGGAAGGGAAGATCCGTTTCACTAATATTCAGAAGAAAGTGTCACTAGCTGGTTGCCGTCATAAGGAGGAGAAGGAGATGACCGAGTTGTTTTGCATCAAAATCCACATGAAACAAAGCAAGGTATATTGTTTGTTTGATATTGGTTCACAATCCAATTTGATATGTACATAGTTGGTTGAGAAGCTTGGTCTAGAGACATAGGACCATCCACAACCATATCCTCTGGGTTGGGTAAGGAAAGATGTAGAATTGAGAGTGAAAAAGAAATGAAAATTCAAGTTTTCTATCAGCTATAACTTTGTGAATGAAGTGGTTGTTGATGTGGTTCCATTGGATGTATGTGGAGTCATATTGGGAATTCCATACTTGTATGTGAGAGATACCATATTCATGAGGGGTGTAACATACCCGACCCCTTAAGGGATTCTAAGGGGTGGGGTGTTCAATTTTTTTCTTGGTTTATCTAACTTGTCTTACTTTCTTCCATTCACATCTCCAATGTTCTTTGCTTACTCAAGGACTCTTTGATGACAACACCTTTTTTATTCGCGGATTCACAGATTCATGGAATCTTGGCCACATATCTATGTAATTTTCCTTTCAAAAGTCCACCCATAAAATCTCGACACCTAGCCAGTATTCCCCTTCGTGGACTCACGAACTCATGGAAGTGGAACTCTACTACCCTAACTTTCATGAGTCCTAGAAGTCTCAACACTTAGTCATTTTTTCCTTCATGGACTCGTGGACTTGCGGAGGTAATATCCTATGATACTAGCTTTCATGAGTCCGAAAAGTCTCAACACTTATTCATTTTTCCCTTCATGGACTCACGGAGGTGGGATTCTACGATACTAACTTTCATAAGTCTGAAAAGTCTCAACACTTAGTCATTTTTCCCTTTGTGGACTCATGTACTTGCAGAGGTAATATCCTACGATACTAGCTTTCATGAGTCCAAAAAGTCCCAAAACTTAGTTGTTTTTCCCTCTGCGGACTCACATATTCGCGAAGGTGGGATTCTACAATACTAACTTTCACGAGTCCAAAAATTCTCAACACTTAGTTGTTTTTCCTTTCGTGGACTCACATACTCGTGGAGGTGGGATTCTATGATCCTAACTTTCATGAGTTAGAGAAGTCTCCATAGTCATTTTTCCATCTTCTACTGACACGTGGCATGACACATGGGTTGGTACATGTCATATGTACTGCTTGACAGGTGGAATCCATCTTCCTACGAGCCCTTATCTAATTCTTCCAAAACTACGTGATACACGACCCCTTCTCAGAGTGACACGTGGCCTCGTTCCGTTAGGACACGTGGCGATGCTAGACAACAAGGTACATCATGATGACGTCCTCATTTTTCCTTGGTCTTGTTCCAACGAGCTTCTAAGGTCATTCTCACCAGGAGGCTCCGATCGTGTTACTTTCCAAAGACCCAATGGTCCAAGATTGTCCACTTTCACTCCCCAACAAATCAATGGACCTTGTTAATTTCTAATTAGGGCCTTGTGCTCATCATAGATGAAGGGTCAGGATCTTTCCCTTCATCCCAATAAACGTCTGAGGTCGCATCTCGACCACGTCCCGATAAAGGGCCCAATTTTATTCATTGTGCCAAATCTATGGCCACAATTCTTCTGAAAAAAATTAGGGTTTCACCAATGACTTAACAATCCACATTTGGAATTATCCATTTTGTGGATACCTTCCTTCAAGTCCTTCTAAAGTCTTACCAGACCTCGAGGGTGCTTGCATTTGACCAAGGTACTCGATGGTTTCCTCATGAATTCTTCACGGTACTCTATTCTTTGAAAGATTTGTTGAGGTCGGACATTCAAATGTCGTGACTTACAAGGTATATATATATATGTATGTATGCATATGCATGAGATTACATGCATATTCCATAGGATTGCAGTGATACACACAATGAGTAGGGGCGTCTCTCCCCTCAGGTTAGTACAAAGACCTTGAATTATACATGTGCATAAAAACCATAAAGATTCGTATCCTTTCCTATATACCAGGCACACAACTTATTCACATGCATACATTCATAAATAATTCTCACAAGACCTGGAGTATTTGCAAGCATGAATGTAAAACTCTTCACGAAATTAAACATTATGCACAATTTCTGGTGTCTACAGAATACACTATTTGATTTGGAGACCAAATGATTACATCTAAATATTATGTTGTTCATTTAACCATACACATAATAATGCCAATTCACAGAGGTGGACGTGACACTTATCTACAAAAAAATGAGATATGTTGAATATTGCTATAGAGAGAACCGTTCTCCACCCAACCATAGGCAAGGTTGCGTTAAACTCCACTACAACCATCCACCCCTGAGCCAGGATATGATGTCACATGAGGAGTTCCACATGATGTTTCTCTGTTAAGTCCTTCTGCCCTTTATTTCCCCCTTTTCTTCTTGTATTCTTCCCTTAGGACCTCATGGATCGTTCCAAAAACTTCTTTAAGGTGCTTTCCCATTTGTTCTTAACTCCTTCGAGAACTATTCCAACTACTATCTCGACTGATACTCAGTTTCTAGGGTTGAGGAAAATTCATATCCATATCATTTTAATTACAGAGGGTACTACCTGGTAGATTCATTCAAAACAATTATGGCCTTCCCCTTGCCCACTCCTCTCATGACATCGTAACCTATGAAGGCCATCCCTTCGACAGTAACTCAACATTCTCTATTTTATTAAAAACCAAACATATTTATATATATAGAAATATTAAAAAATCTATCAAGGTCCATTGTTTATCCTTGATCACCCACAGGTTGGATTATTGTTTCACCATAATAACACTTATAATTACTCACTAGGGGAAACATGGGTGTTACAATCCCCTCCCCCTTAAAGGAACAACACCCTTGGTGTTCTATTTAACCCCAAAAATTCCATATTCAGGAGTAAAAAAAAAGGGTATGCTTGTTTCATGGCATCCTCCATTTACCAAGTCACTTCATCGAGATCAAAGTGTCTCCATTGCACCTTGACCTAGGAAATGGTTATGTTCTCAAGAGATATATCTCTCCTGTTTAGGATACACTACGACTCTGGTTGGAAATCTCCCTCTGGATCCACCTGTATCACATACCAGTCAATTATGTGAATAACATCATGTATATATCTCTTTAATAAGGAAACATGGAACACATTATCTGCCTACCTTCACTATGGGGGGAAAGGCCAGTTTATAGGCTACAGGTCCTGCTCTATCCAGAATTGAAAAAGGGCCACAAAATATGGGTGCTATCTTAGCACACACTCCCATTCTTAAGGAGATTCTCCTTGGTTTGATTAAGGGATACACGTGATCTCCTGTTTTAAACTCTTTATGACTTCTTTTGTTATCTGGATAACTCTTCTATCGGTCTTGGGCCACCTTCATATTTCTCTTTATTTGGGTCATTTGTTGTTCTAGTTCCATTAACATTTCAGGCCCAAGGGTAACTCTGTCTACCAGATTATCTCAGCTGATTGGAACACTGCATTTTCTGCCATAGACAACCTCAAAAGGGGCCATTTTCAATGATTCTTGGTATCCATTATTGTAGGAAAATTCTATCAGGGGTAGATACTCTTCCCATTTCCTGGGTTGATGCATTACATGCATCCTTAAAATGTGTTCTAATATTTGGTTCACCCTCTCTATTTGTCCATGATTTTGAGGGTAGTAGGTTGAAATAAATAACAGTTTTGTTCAACATCCAGTGAACAAGTATTTCCAAAATTATGAGGTGAATTTGGCATCCCCATTTGAAATAATTTCCTTGGGAATCCCATGTAGTCTGAATATTTATTTTATGTAGATGTTGGCAATGTCTATTGCCTTGCAAGTGGATTTTACCGGGATGAAGTGGGCAGCCTTGCGCAATTTATCCACAACTACCATGATGGCATCATTTTGTTTGGTCGTTTTGGGTAGTCCAGTGATGAAGTCCATGGAAATGGTTTCCCATTTCCATTCTGGAATAGGCAAGGGCTGCATAAGCCCCACTGGGTGTTGGTGTTCTACCTTAACCTATTGGAACTCTAGACATTTATTCAAATAATTAGTTGTGTCCTTTTTCATTCTTGGCCAATAAAACAATTTCCTAAGAGATGTAATTATCTTTTGATAACCAAGGTGACGAACATATGGTCCTTTGTGTAGTTCATTCAATATGAACTTTTTCAAAGTGTCACAAGTTGATATATACAACCTCCCTTTGTATGTTAGTAGGCCATCACTTTTCAGTTGATAACCTGCATACTTCCATCTGGTGAGCTCTTTCTCCAGGTGCATCTTCATGGTTTTTAAGAACTCATATACCTCTTGTGAAATTTTAACTCCTTCCTCGAGGTCTGTCTCACAAGTACTCATGACTGCTAAATGAATTACCTTCATACTTCCACTGAGATCATCAACCACTTAGTTTTCTTTTCCTTTGATGTGTTTGATTTCAAAGTGAAACTCACTGATAAGAGCCATCCACCTAGATTATCTAGCATTCAGATTGGGCTGGTCAAATAAATACCTCAACCCACTATGGTTGGTTACGAGGACAAAAATTATGCCTAGGAGGTAGTGCCTCCACATTTCCAAAGCGTGCACTATGGGAACTAGCTCTAGGTCATGGGTTACACAATTTGTTTCATGTTTACTCAATTTTCTGGATTCATAACATATTACATGTCCCTCTTGCATGAGGACTCCTTCGAGTCCCTCTTTGTAGGCATCGATGCAGACCATGTATTCCTTGTTTGGGTTTCAATTTTCAGGACGGGGGCATGTGTTAAGAGGTGTTTCAATTGTTGGAAACTTCCCTCACATTCTGTTTTCCAAATAAATTTCACCCCCTTTCTCTGCAGTGAAGTGATTGGGTGACCAATCTTAGAAAATCCTTTTATGAATCTCCTATAGTATAATGCTAAGCCCATGCAGGATCTAATGTAAATGACATCCCTGGGTGTGGGACAATCTATAATGGATTTGATCTTATCAGGGTCAACTGCTACCCCTTTCTCAAAGATAACATGTCCTAAAAAATAGAATTACCTTTGGAAGAAGTCACACTTACTAAGATTAACATAGAGCTTGTGCTCTCTTAGTACTTTGAGTACTAACTTGAGGTGTTCTTCATGCTCTTCCTTACTCCTTGAGTAAGCTAGGATGTCATCAATAAAAACTAATACAAATCTGTCGAAGAACTTGTTGAATGCACTGTTCATCAAACACATGAAAGTGGCCGGTGCATTGGTGAGACCAAATGGCACCACCACAAATTCATAGTGTCTGTACCTTGTCCTAAAGGAATTTTTATAGATGTCATCATCCTTTATTCGAACTTGATGATATCCAGATCTCAGATCAATATTGGAAAATATGGCGACACCTCTTAATTGGCAAAATAAGTCATCAATCTTGGGCAGGGGGTACTTGTTCTTAATTATCATTTTATTTAGTTGACTATAGTATATGCACAACCCGAGTGTGCTATCCTTATTCTTTAAAAATAAGGCTAGTGCTCCCCAGGGAGACACATTAGGTCGAATGTATCCCTTGTCTGACATTTCCTTCAGTTGCAATTTAAGATCAACTAACTCTGGGGTACTCATCCTATAGGGTTCTCTAGACATTGGCACTACTCCAGGTACAAGATCAATTGAGAAATCAATATCTCTCTTGGAAGGTAACCTTGATACCTCTTCTGGAAACACATATCTAAAATATTTCAGTACAGGGTGCTCTTCTAGGATTGGTTTTTGGTTCTTAACGAAATCTAATACTTGTATTACATACAAAGGGAACCCCTTCCTACAATACTTCTTCATTTGGAGGGATGCTATCTTTCTTACTGCGACAAGTTTTTGAATTCCTTGTAAGGTTCTTCTCTCCCCTTTGTCATCTTCACATTCTAAGGTTTTGTTATAACAATTTAGTTTAGCTTTATGGGAAGCCAACTGATCCATGCCGATCAACATGTCATATGATCCTAGAGGAAGGATATTTAAGGTGGCTTGGGTGGGAAACCCATTCACGATGATTGGGCATGTTTTTATGACCATTGTGTTGAGCACTCAACACACCCTAAAAGGCCTTTGTCAATTTTTACTTTTTGGGTACCACTTAATCTTTGCACTATCTGATTCGATTTCATTTTGAGGAATGTTTTGTCTTCACTTATTATCATGAATCTCATCATCTATTCAATATTGTTTGATTTTATGAAACCCCATGACTTAAGAGGGATTAACACCTAAATAAATAATCAATAGACCAAAACACTTCACCTGATGCACTCAAATTCAACATCGGAAGGAATGAAAAGATGAAAAAGAACCACTCGGGAAACCTTGGTAGCCGAGTTCCGATCTTCATCGATATAGACAAATACTGCATAAGGATATCACCGATAGATTATCCCCTTCGACATCGATAAAAGATGAGAGGAATAGACGTTAACAAAGAACGAAAGATATCATCGGTAGCCGATGCCCGATGCGCTTATCAGAACCAAGGAAAACCTAAAAGGATTTCCACAATCATTCCAACCACGCTAAGAGATGCTCCCGATCACCGATCCCCGATGTGTTTCGGCATCAAGACTTTTTCGAGGAAGCTAATCCGTAGAAAACAAATGATATGTTTATCACCGATCGCCGACCCTGTATACCTTTTCGGCATCAGCAAGTCAGAGTTTTTTTTAGAACACACAACTTGAGGTAAGTCATGACTCCGATTAATACACGTGATATAGGTCACCGGTCTTCAACACCACATGCCTTTGCGAGATTGGGGAACCGTATAGTCTAGTTTTTCCCCGAGTCATTTTTTGGGTCCCCTAAGTCCAAGTCACACCTCCGAGTCAGCTTTTCCATGACAAAATTGTATGATGAAATTGATCGGCGTCAGAGCTTTTGCGAGGCACATCGACGAAAATTTTCAGAGTGCATCCTCGATCCCCGATCCACCCACTGAGAAAGCGACATGATGGGATGTTTTAACGTTAGATACGATTAGATTTTGAGCATTTAAGAGGCTAATTAATACCAAATCTCTCATTAGTTTCTAGCTCGTGCGCAAATCAAAACAGTCATTTAAAATCACCGATAGACAACATCACCCCCGTGCCTCCCCCATCAACACACAATGAATTTAGGTTGCAGAGATTGGACAATAGATTTGTTTAAATTGCACTCATCACTTGAATTGAATGGCTGATGTGACACAATAAGTTATTCACTGGTTTAAATTCTCTTGAGCTATTGTAAGAAGAGTCATTCTACGTGAAAGGAAATTTAGAGCATCCAGAGAAGTGAGACGATCAATTTGAAAGATGTGGAGATCCCGTGAGTATCAAATGACCAGGTTTAGCAAGATTTACAGGTATGTATCCAAGTTTGTGGATTTTACATGTTTACACTCCATATATTTTTATCCGGTTTTGTTCTTCACACAGTCTTTGAAGGTTTATTTCAATTGCAGGAACAATGCCACCAAGAAATCCAACCACTAGACGATTTCTGAGGGCGCCGAAGCTGAAAGAATGAGAGGTAGGCGAAGGTTCCTCTCCAAGGGTCGCAAAACAACTGGAATACACTCCGAGACCGAAACCTGTCATCAAAACAACAACAAAGAAGGTTTTTATTCAGCCTCCCACCTTTGGAGATACGGAGGCAAGCACAGGGACCAAAGCGGCAATCCCACAATGGGGAGAGATCTTTAAAAATATTAGTGTAACACCCTATTTCCCCTAGTCTGTAAAAATAACTATATTGGCCAAGAACTATGGCAAACTCAAAGATGTGAATGTTTGATTTGACAGACCTTTGCATAAAAGGTCGATGAATGTAAATTATGTTATGGATATGTGTTGCATGACTTCTGGGAGAGGGATGTGCTAAAAGAGACCACGATGGCTAATGAGAGGTGGTGGAAGGGACCTGGAATGGTTGCGTTAACTTCCACTGAGCCAATACCGTACTGGTTTATACTTGCTCAAAAACCAAAGTAGCTCTCTGATCCTGGAATGGATTTCCCGTCAGATTGGTAGGTGGGGAGGCTCCTCAAGAGTTAATGAGGGGATGGGGGTGAACCGCCCATCCGTAATAGCCCTCAGACCTGACCATGGATGGTGAAATTCGCGCCACACACAACCTTGCAGACCAATTTGGCAAGGGAGGAATTGTGGTAAGGAAAAGAGGAGAAGAGCATGCGCAGCGGGGGATCGCGGAAGAGAACTAGAGAAAAACTTGGAAATGCAGGGAGTTCTAAATACTACTAGAAGGACAGTAACCTTCATCCTGGATTATTTTCCTGTATCAGGAGAAGGAGAGTAACCTTCATCTTTGATTTCTGTTGAGATGGGAGTAGGAGACTGAACCTCAAAGCATCGTGGTCTAGCTCGGGGGTGGCTAGTGGTAAATCCGTTTGGAGTCACTGAGCCTATGGTTGGGTGGAAATGAGCACCCCTCTCAGCAGTTGCATCACTCCAGTGGATCTGATAAGTGTTTTATGCCTTGTATTTCGAATTGAATATCGTGAATACATGCTTATGTTTATATGCCCATAATAATTTCTGTGTGGAATGATTGCCTGGTGTTTTAAACTGGAAATAATGGATGCATGTGTATGCTTATATGTTATTGTTGGTTTCTGTACAAATGGTTAAGTTTGGGGCATGAGTTCTCTCCACCGAGAATCATTTGTTTGCTTGATTCTCATAATATTCTGGGAAGGCCCCTCGAGAGTACTCTTCCCCATAGATTACCCCATAAAACCTGGAACCGTGCCGAACCTTTACCCAAAGACTCGACTAATATTTGGGATGATTTCCCAAGAACCATTTGAAGGTTCATGCGATCTGGGTCTGGAAACCTTATGCAAGGAAGGATAGCTCTCTGAGGTCTTGAAGTCATGGGAGTTTGAATCCACGAGAAGTGGAATTTTGTGATTCAAGCTCAGAAGGGATAGCGAGCCCAATTATAGAAAGAGAGAATACCCTATCATTTGGTAGACGAATGGTCGGAATCCTTTCGGTAATATCCCAGATCTTTCGAGACTGATGGATCTAGAGAAGGAGCGCAGACGTTAACACCTTGACCCTTTCAGCCTTCGCAAGTAGCGATGGGATCCAGGACCGTAGATCCAAGGATCTGACGGAGCCTTATTGAACGTCGATCTTAGCCTTTGTATAGGCAGGAGAGTAGCATTTCAATGACTTGCGACTTGGAGTGGTCAAGGGTAGGGCTGCATGAACTCACGATTCGCAAGATTGCGACGTGCTCGTGACCGTTGGATCCAGGCCACGGGAGAACCGTGGGATCAGAACTTTCATGGTTATCGCCTGTCAGGGGTTCGGAACTTGAGAGAGTTTCTTTTCGATTGTAGAAGTCACGAAGTGCCGAGCGCTGAGGGCTCATGCAAACACGTGACCCATCCGTAAGTGGGGACTGCGGGGTTGATAGGTGGCATAACAACAAGTGCCCAGAGAAAAGTGGAAGCGGGTGACAGGTGATGGACACATGTCACCATGGAAAGCGTCAACCCATTGTTGACTTATTGTATCTCAGGGATTCACGGAGGAGGGTCACGAGGGATTGACACTCTAACTCGTGAAGTCGCGAGATGCGAGTAGCGCTAGTATTTAGCCTAGGAAGTGGGTGACTGGTGGTGGACACTTGTCACCTGGGAAAGAGTCAACCTATTATTGACTTATCGTGGCTCGGGATTTCGTGGGATGAAGAAGTTTCACCTTGATCGCTAAGGCCACGAAATGATGAGAGCCGAGGTCTCGTGCGACGGGTGGCGACGACACAACTTGTGAGCAGAGTATAGTGGAGGAGACAAGTGGCATGTGCACGTCACTTTGGCAGAGTCCACGTAATGTTGACCTCTCGCGTCTTGGAAGTTCGCAAAGGAGGAGCACGAGGGCTGAAAACCTCAAATAGAGAAGTTGTGAGTGGTGCTAGTGTTTGTCCTAGCCTACGGTTACATGTAGCAGGTGCTAGTGAGGAGGGATCCATACCCGTATCATATCTCGGGTATCGGTGTTTGGAGAAAGGGGAGTCGAGAGTCTTGACTCCCAACTCATGAGTTGCAAAAGGCGCTTGTGCCAAGGCCAAAGTGTGGTCGTTTGGAGGAGGATAAGGGAAGGGAGGGTCTGCGCTAGGCCACATAGAAGTCTTAGGGATTCTATCCCTTGAAGAAAAAGACGAAAAATCTAGGTTACCATAGTGGGTGTGTGACAAATTGGTATCGGAGCATGGTTACAACACTTGGCCTGCTTGGGCTCATGGACGAGTTGCGCAGGAACTCCATCTGAAGTACTCTTAAAAGGAGTAACTCTCTATCCTAACCCCCCTTATCAAAAGCCGAAGTTAAGATTGAAAATTCCTATTGTGTGTATGCATTTGAAAAAAAATATGAATTATGCGTTGATTGTGAATGAATATAATGTTGAATAACAATAAGTGTTTTTCTTGCACAACAAGCAGACGATCAACCGCGGGAAACTGCAGACGCATAGAATGGTGACACACCATGAAGTGGGGGATGGCTCCCACAACAGAGACGAAGAGTCTGATGAAAGGAGAGAGGTAGAGACCCCTCCTGATCTAGCTGAGACTGTGAGAAGCCTCATGGTCGAACTACAGAGATGCAAGGCCGACAACGAGAGGTTGATAAAAGAGCAAGAGAAGCAAACAAAAATTAATGCAGTCTTGCTGCAGAGTTTATCCGACATACAAAGACAATTGTAGCATGGACCTGACACCATTCACGTGGACCGACGAGACAAAGAAAAGTCGAAGTCCACCTGAGATATGGAAACGTGGTATTTTAAGTGGCCACACTGGGAAGAGCACCTCGAGAAAGGTCCACCCCAGAGATAAGGGACAAGTGTTAGACGATTCCTCTGGAAAGGAAACTGACGACTCAGAGGGATCTTCTAGTAGCAGAACTAGTTCTTATTCCCAAAGGAAATGGAAGAAGTGAAAGCATTCCAAAAGTCATAATCTCAAAGAATTCAAGAAGGCCAAACCACCCTCTTTCGACGGTGAAATAAAGAAGGGGGAGGAAGCGGAGGCCTGGCTACTTGGACTAAAGAAGTATTTCAGAGTCCATGACTTCTCAGAAAACTTGAAGGCCCGAGTAGCCACTTTCAACTTGAATGGAAAGGCTTCCATTTGGTGGGAAGACCTTAAGAATGTAAAAGGGATTGACGAAGAGGACCTATCTTGGGAACGGTTGGAGAAATACTTCAGAAAGAAGTATCTGTCGGAAAAATATTTCGACAAAAAGACTAAAGAATTCTATGAACTCAAGCTGGGGCAACGCACCATAGAGGAATATGTCAGCAGATTCCTCGAATTGCTGAGGTACGTACCCTATATAAAAACAAAAAAGGAAAATGTGCAATGATTCATCACTACTTAAGGACTATCAGAACATGATTGAGTTTGACGAGCCAAAGACCCTAGAAGACACTATCCGAAAGGCAAGAAATTGTTACGAACAACTAGGGCATCGGACAAAACCTCGCGAAGGCTGGAAGCAGAAGAATAGTTCGGGATTCCAGAAAAAGGGGTTTAAAACCCTAATATTTAAAAACTATAAAAAGGACTCAAGGATGAGCTTCCCAACCCGAAGTGTACACCAGCAGAATTTCCCCTCCCAGAGTGGAAATAAACCTTCTAGATCTACCCCAGGAAATATTGATAACCAAAAGAGAGAACCCTTGAAATGTTGGGGTTGTGGAGAAGAACATCTATTGAGGGACTGCCCGCACTGACAACAGAACAGTCGAAGAATTTACAACGTTCAAGAAGCTACCACCGTCAATGACGTGGCTAGGAGTGTGCCGCAAATTTATCTAGCCTTGGATAACAAACAAGCTGACCACCAATCTTCAGTGGTGGAGATGGAAGGTATGATCACCAACCATCTAGTGTCTATTCTAATTGACCCTGGTTCAAATTTGAGTTATATAGCTCCTAAAGCTATTGATAAGTGTAAATTACAACCACATATACACGCCAAGCCATGGTTGGTATAGTTAATCACTGGCACCAAAAGAAAGGTAGCGGAGGTCATACCGGCTTGCCAATTCACTATGGGTGAATTACCCACCCAAGCAACCCTTAACATACTACCCCTAGGATCATATGACCTGTTGATTGGAATGGACTACCTAGCCACATATAAAGCCAGATTGGACTGTTACCATAAAGCCTTAGAATGTGTGGGTGAAGAAGGAAGAAGGATAACCCTTCGAGGGATCCAAAAACCTGTCTCGGTGAGATGAATATCAACCCTTCAAATGAGAAAGTATTGCAGAAAGGGATGTCTACTTTATGCGATATAGGTGTTGGAATCAGTTGAAGATGACAAACCAAGTCTCGAAGACCACCCCACACTAAGAGAATATAGAGATATATTTCCGGAAGAGGTACCAGGTCTACCTCTGAGAAGGGACATTGAATTCTCGATAGAACTTTCACTAGGAGTGGTGCCAGTGTCTAGAACAACCTACAAGATGAGCACACCCGAGCTAGTTGAGCTTAAATTACAACTAAAAGAAATGATGGACAGAGGCTATATCCGACCCATCGTGTCTCCATGGGGAGCACCCATTTTGTTTGTAAAGAAGAAAGATGGTACCCTATGACTATGGATAGATTATAGACAACTAAATAAGGTAACCATAAATAACAAGTACCCCTTACCCATGATCGATGACCTGTTCGATCAATTGGGAGGTGCTTCCATATTCTCAAAGATTGACTTGAGATCTGGATACCATCAAGTCTGAATCAAGGGTGAAGACATCCACAAAACTGCCTTTAGGAAGAGATATGGTCACTATGAGTTTGTGGTAGTACCATTTGGATTAACCAATGCCCCTGCTACTTTTATGTGCTTGATGAACAACGTGCTCAGCAAATTCCTAGACAAATTTGTACTGGTTTTTATTAACGATATATTAATTTACTCCAAGAATAGAGAGGAACATGAG